>VZTF01002402.1:637753-738177 GCA_013397755.1 Cnemophilus loriae
GGAAGACAGATATTTGCTATAGGAGTAAACCCCCACATTTCTAAGACAAAAATCTAAGAGCTGATGGCTTTCTACCAGAGCCTGAAACCATTCCTGTGCGAAACCACTACAAGACTGACCTACAAAGAAGGCTAAAGAACTGAGTACCACACACCAATCTGCACCCCTCTGCATATGCTGCAGCAGCAGCAACTCCAAATATGAATTTTTCAACATTTTGGCAACAAGTACTATTCACCCAGGTACACACCCACACTCAGAATTATTCAATCAGAACCTTATTTTCCACCCAAATGAATTTCAATATAAAATATTCAATTTGGCCTAATCAGTGGGGCTTAAACATCAGTCAAAATATTTTCTTGAATTGCCTCCATCAGTGCCAGAGAATGAGAACAACCTCTTTAAATAATCTGGCTCCAAAGGCAGGTACTGACTTTTCACTTGTGTTATTATTTTTTTAATAAAAGTAACATTAAAAATACAGTTACTTTTCAGCCAACACTGCTGAGAGAGGGACGGAAAAGGACTAGGTGCCTGCTACAGAATCACACGGCCAATCTCAGTATCACTTCATTTTCAAATGAGGAATTTGGTAGTAAACAACCTTTTCTTTGTACACAAACATTTTTAATTTCATGCCCTGCTAATCATACATCTGTTAGAGCTCCTTTTCCATCCATTGCACTAACGATAATAAAAGAAAAATCATCGCACTAACGATGTGGTTTGTCTAAAATGAAAATTGAGTAATAATCAATGTTCCTCTGTGGGATGAGGAAACACAACAGCACTGGCCCGATGGAGGTGACAAAGATGTGGTTTGGAAAGTGATGCCTTCACACCTGCCTTGCCCTTGCTGCTGGCAGCCCCTCTGCACCCCTGTGTTTGTGTAAGAGCCCCTTTGGGTCTGGTTCACCTGACAGCTTCTCTCAGGCTTCCTGGTGGTCCACACCAGGCACCACCACCTGCAAAGCCTCTCCTGCTGTCATTGCCTCCCTCACCAGCACCTCCTTCCCCTGCTTTCTTCCCCCTCTGTTTTTTCCTCACCTCCTCTATCAGCAGGATATTCACGTGACAAATGCTACAGCACTGCCCTCACCTTCCCAATTCTCCTTCCAGCGGTGAGACCCAGTGGGCCTCAGCGTACCAAACTTCAGATGTGTGCAGTGCCTTTACCTGGGCCTTCACACGCCAGAGCTGGCTGCTGTGCTGCTCAAAAGGGGCGCTTAAATATGTGACCGCACCCCTGAAAACAAGTTCTTATCATCTCTTCAGTAACATTAGTGCAAGTGTTGAGGTTGTTATTCAATAGACATGCCCGGCTGAAATTCCAAGTTAATCAGGCCCCCAGAAACACCCACGATCAAGACCATCTGATTTGGCCTTAGAAATAAATTTTTATGATAAGACACCAGAATGAGTTGCCCAGAGAAGCTGTGGATGCACCATTCCTGGAAGTGTTCAAAACCAGGTTGGACAGGGCTTGGAACAACCTGATCTAGTGGAAGGTGTCCCTGCCCATGGCAGGGGAGTTCAAACTAAAGGGTCTTCAAAGTTCCCTTCCAACCCAAACCTTTCTATGATTTTTTGATTCTGAGATTTACTGTCTTGCACTGCCCACACTCTTCTTTCCTGGACTGCTGACACACAGCTTTTGCCTTTTTAGACTCCTCCTATTCCCATAGCTGTGCTGGGCCAAGTCCAACTCAGAAATATTGCACTTGTAAGACCTACGCAATGGTAACTGAGAGTTTTAACAAGCAATAAGAATCCATCTGAAGCCTCAGGCAATGCGGCACAAAGACATTCTGGGCAGAGGTACACGACTCTGCTACACCTGGGACTCCTCTCTGGCCTCCAGTCCTCATATTAGCATGCTGAACCCTCTGCTCCTTCCAGAGGCTGTTTTCTAAAGCATGATTATCTACATAAGCACTCCCTTGTCTTCACCAGAAGTGCAGTTGTTTGACTAATCGGCTTTCAGGAGACTTGTGAGTTAACTAATATCAATTAATTACTCTCATTTCACAGATAGGCAAACAAAAGAATAAAAAAAGAGAAGCATTCTGGTCTAAATTAGTGGAAGGGAAATCAGGGCCCAAACTCACTCCTTGACCTGGGTCCAGACTAAACAAAGGCACTGGAGAGAGGACCTTGACATCCCTAACCCCTGCCTCCTCCCCAAGAAGCAACACCAGCGCTGCCCTGCACAACCAGCCCTTCAGCTCATAGAGGATGCACAGGGAGCCTCGAGTTCCTTATTTTACTTGTGCCCTCATGCTAAAGCTACGGGGATCAGAAATGCTACTGTACAAGCCAGCTTTTTATTACTCAAGAGATAGTTTCAGCCCAGCTGCCCCAAATGTAGTTACCCCAGAGGCATCAGCACTGCTCCACCATGCTCACAACAGAGACATGATCCAAACCAGGCCGTACCTAAGGTTAGGTGACCATGAACAGCAAGGACACAGGCACTGACACATCCCTTCTGTCCATAAACAAAAGCATTCAGCTCTGGATTCTTCTGACCTCTGATCAGAGTGCATTCAGTCAAACATCCCTGCCAGAATTAACAGGGAAAAGGGAGGGGAAAAGAATAAAAAAAGACTTTGTTGAGCAAAAGTACTCTTAGACACTCTTACTCTTTGATGTAATAGTCATATGATTAACAAACTGTCATATCAAAGTTTTCTGCAAAGTAGGAACACTCTGACAGTTCATATTTTAAAAACTGACATTTTGATTCATTACTGTAAATAGCACTCTGTATTAAATATTGTGACAAGGCATACAGTGTATTTTTTGAGCTCTATAACATTTAGGAAGTACTGGATTTTTTTAGCTTTTTTTTTTTTAAGCACATATAATATCAAAAGCAGTTAAAGCAGAACTCCAAGAAAGCTTCTAGAGAAGAGAATCATGATTTCTGAAATAACCTACTTCTCTGCCGTCATCTCAAGCACTGTTGGGAACTCAGGCCCACAAGGATCTTAATGTACTGTTTGCATAATAAAATAGGGAATTGTCTCACAGAACAAAAGAGCTATAAGGAAAGTGGCTACATTAAATAACGTAAAATTACTCACTAGCAAATCATCCTGAAGCTGGCATAAGAGGGAGAGCACTAAAAGGTGCCGCATTACCACTCAGAATATCTGAGTGCAGGTTCATAACTGAGATAAACAACACAACGTCCAAATGACTGCCCAAACGTGCATCCTGCTTATCCCCTCAGTCTTTAGCCACGTGTTTTGCCCCCTTCTGCAGCCCAGCATGGCCACATGGCCATGCCCATCCCAGACAGAGGCAGCACTCCCTCACTGCCAGGGTGGGCAGGAAGGGCTGCCCCATCGGAGCTACCAAGGACTTCATGGACAGAGGTCCACAGCAGGGCAGCTCACAATGTAGGGATGCTGTGAGCCACCAGAACCCACCAGCCAAAACAGCTTAACCCCCTTACAGCTCCCTGCTAAATTCCTCCCTGTTTACGGATCCCTTTCCCTGGATCACCAGTATCAGGGCAAACAGGACTGGTCGAGAAACAATACTGCCAATGTTCTGCATTTCCAGAAAAGCAAACCACTTGATGGAGAAATCAACATTCATAGTCCAAGCTAACAAAAAGATGTTGCTAGAGCAGCAAAGGAAAACCAGAGGCTGCCTAGCTGCTTGCAAGCTCAGTTGTTGTGAGGACTGCAGTCCAGTGCTTCGGAAAGAAAAATGGTTACCATTAGCATTGCTTGCAGCCAGCTGCAAGTGGAGCTCTGGGCTCAGTCTACTGACAGAACGGATACACTGCCATAAACATGAGCCCAGAGCCTACCCCGGGACATGATGAGGCTGTCACGCACCCTGACAATGGATCACAGCACTGTTTCAGCAGGGGCTTGATCCAGCACAGCCTGCCTTTCCCCAGGAGCAGCTACACACCCCTCACACGCTGGAAATCTTGTGGATGTGTCTGCATGCCAGCAAGTGTGGTAGTAGTAGTGGTCTAGCCAGACATCCAAAACATATTGGCACCACTATAATTTGTCCATTCACCAATATGTTTTCCTAAAAATGCCCATATGCTTTCCCTGCAGTTCCCATATGCTTTTGCAAAGAAAAACAAAAACATTTTGTTAGTCGCGAGCGATTGATCGCCACATATTTCACAGAAGTCAAGTAGAAAAACAAAAATAACAACAAAAAAAAAAGCAGTCAGCTGCTTCCCCCTCCTCCTCCTCCTCTCTGTTCACGGAGGGAACTGTGAAGAGCAGGAAAAAATTCAGCCCACAGCAAAATACACACACCGCTCATTTTCTTTGCACTGCAAGATATTCTAGGAATTACAGGAGGAATCTTCATTAAAAACAAGCTATCAAGGATCTGGCAGCCAGTGGCATTCCAGACAGTAATTCAGCATCGGGTGTTCGGCTCAGTGCTCGGCGCTCGCTCGGGTCCTCACCGCGGGCAGCGCAGCCCACAGGAATCCACGCTCCTGGAGACGCACTTTAAACAGACCAGGGGTGGGAGGACAGGGTGGTAAAGGGGTTACAGCACTTTCAATTCACAGGACAGCTCATTTGAGGCCAAGTCTACCTCTCTGTGCAGGTATAAAGCCCCTCTCACATGCAGGGCTTCCCAGGGAGGTGCTGCCTTGCCAACGCAAATCCCAAAGCAGCGGGCGGGCGAGGGGAGCGAGCAGGCTCGGTTCAACTGGGAGCAGGCACGTGGGTGTACAAGTATGTGTGTGTCAAGGCTGCAGCATGTGGGAACCGTAGCTGTTTAGTTAAAGACTCATTAAGAAACAGCAGACCCAGGGCCAACATTCAAAGACGAGCAACACAAAACATTTCTCTGGAGAAAGATTAGCGTGTGTTCTTCTTCACACAAATAAAATTAAAGAGAGAATCATAATATAGACAAATCAATTAACTTCTGAAAAGCCAAGGGCACTGCATGCAAGAGCAGATGAGAGGGGAAAAGCTTTGTTACAGGGCCACCAAAGCAGTGTATAGGCTTTCTTCCCTGGAAAAGAAATTTAGCTATTGCTGCATGAAGTTCTGATGTAAGTCCCAGCTGCATCACGCTCATTGGTACGGGGACACAGCTGCTTCCTTCCCAGCATGGCCATACACATACCTATATACCACTATAACCTTGTGCACCAAGGGCTGGGGATCATCTTTGTGGAGACTACGGAAAATACCTGAGAGCAGAGGTCAAAAGACTACAGGAGTGCTTGAATCAACAGTTCCAGCCTAAAAAGAAAGAGTTTGAAGCTGACTTTCTGTATAGGATACCCAGAACAGCTCACACCCTTCTGTCACAATAAAACTTTCTGTGATGCAGTCCCATGTTCTACAGTTCTCCCACAAATTTAACCAGGAATGCTCTTTGCAAAGCTAGTGTTTTCCTGCAATGATCTCATCTCACACTAAACCTAATGAGAGACCAGATGCAACAGGTCAAGAGCCCAATTTTTCACAGAAATGAAGCTGAAAAGCCAGTCAAGAGAAGAGAAATCAATCTCTTGCACAGGACACAGAGTAAAAAACCAATTTGTCAGACACAGTTTGCTTGGCAAGATACATTTTATGATATGCTTTTGTCTTGAGAGGAGTTGTAGGCACCTGAAAATCTGACTTCACCACACAAATGCATTGATGTTATTGCTCAAGCGCTGACTAGAAAGCAAAACTGTCTCATTTAGTTAACATAAGGACATATTTAGTTAATACAACGATAGGCTTCTTCCTAGATTTCATATTTACAGCAACCCACTGGGATGGTTTATTAAATTTAGCCAGGAAAGCCACAGAAAGAGTGAGACTAACAGAAGAGCTGCCATTAATCTTCCATAGCCCAGCAACTGGGAAGATCAGGCCTTGAACCAGATTCTACGCTCTTGCTATTAATCTCCTGTCCTCTACTTATTAATCCCTGGTCTGTCTTTGTCTGTCAACATTTATTAATGACCCCAACTGTTTGCAGTAAACAGGATACTGAAATCCCATCTCCAGCTAGACGTAATTTACACACAAAAAAAAAAATCAGCACAAAAACTGGACTCGAGAAGAGGGTAAAGGAAGAAAGGAGGGATGTATATTGTGTATGAAAAGAGAAGAACGAAACTGAAATTAAATTCAGTGACACAACAGAGTGCAGATTCACTGTTCCTGATTTTGGCCTGCCACACAGATGTCTCATTGTCCTACAGTCAGGTAACATCAGGGTAAAGAAGGAAGCTCCACAGGTCAAAACCACCATGGTAGTGATTCACTCATTATCTGCTTCTCAGCAGGGATGCACGCACTGCTTTCTTTCCCCAGTTGCCACGACTTTGCAGCACCTCCAGCACCCTTCTGTCTCCTGAGATGGCACAACTGAGAGAGGCTTGAGGACAGACCCACTGCCCCAACACTGGTCCTGTTCTGCAATCTCACCCTTTCTGCAAACCATTATATCATGGGATGGGCACAAAGGACAGTCCTACACATAATCCAGCAAGGGACTCCTACCATACTTTGGGGTGGTTCATCACAGTGATCCTTAAGTCACAGCTAAATATCTCCAGTGAATTTGACAGAATTGGCAATTCTGAAGAATTAATTAATTTGCTCCTCACATTAATTTCTGTTTGTCCACTGAAACACAGATTCAGCTAATAATACAGCCAGTTCTCCATCACCAGCTGGGAGCATCTACAGCCTGCAGAGAGCCATGCCATGGATGGAGAATGAGTTCAGGCTGACAAGCAGGAAAGCTTTGTTCAAAAAAGAGGTCAAAGCAACATGACCCACAGGACCAGGCAACTGTTCCCATGCAACACTCTCACTTGCAGGAGGGCCCGCATGTTTGCTGCTTCCAAACTGGGACCTAGAAACAGTAAAACCACCTCAAGCCTCCTGGGCAGGCTGGCCTCCCACCACCCCAGGCTTTGGAGAAATGCCCATCAGTTGCTGAACGACCGAATGTGGTACCGAGGTCTTCCCACTCTCTCTAAACTCGGCAGCTGGCAAAAGCCCTGGGAGTTGATCCATTCCTCACCTGGAAGCAAGGCAGCCCCGTCAGGCAGCCAGTCAGACGTACAGACAGGCTCTTCCAAGGGACCTCTGTGGGTGCAAACAGAAAGGTCAGAATGAACGTTTTGCTCATCGTAAAAGCACAAAGTAAATCAAGCTGGCTGTAACACCTCACCAAGAAAACAGGCCCAAAAGGGCATGTAAGGCCAGCTGCCCTCCTGTACAGAGCAGACCATAGCTTTTTTCCCTCCCCTCTGATACAACTCATGTGTCCGCCTGTCCCTGTTTTGACCCATATAGGGGTTTTTCACACGTTGGCAGCACAGATTACATCTGAGCAAGTGTTGGAGTAGCTGAGGTTTATTTGGAAGAGAAGCTACTTGTTTTAAATCACTGCAGAGCTGGTGAAAGGCACTGACGTAAGGGCTGCAGGTAACAAAGTCTCTTTCAAAGCCTGACCAGACGCCCTTCTGCCTCTCATGCTTAAAAAGGCCTGTTCTTCCCAAGCCTCAGCCACCGCTCAAGGCCAAGGGTGAGTCACTCCCACAGCACTGCCTTTGCCATGCAAGCATCAAGGAGCACCAAAGCAGAGATGGGATGTATTAAACACACAGCCATTGTGGAAAAAGAGTCAGGGTGGGACAGCCCAAACCCTACCGCCTCCTCCAGCCCTGGTTTCCTTTCTGGGTGCCTCCAAAGACACCCAATTAAAGAGAAAACACAGTTTTTTTAAGTTACCACAAGCTTTTAACAACCAGCAGTCTTTCATACATCCAGCTTATTGATATCTGAGCTTATTCTGATGTTTTCTATTTCCTTTAATCTCAGTCCCGGAAAATAAATGAGCAAGTTTAAAAAATACTAGTGATGATTAGTGAAAGGTCCACCTCACCCTACCCCAGGTCTCCCAGCCCACCATGCTCCTGGTGTCACCAGGTGACCCCCAGCTCCTCCTAACTGCATCCTCACCCCTATTTTCCTGAGATCAGCCAAGGATTAAGTGTCATTGAAGAGAAGAAGGAAAAACACATCTAGCAAGCTGCATATATTATTTTTTGTAATTAAGCCAGGCTAAAACTCATTAGCCCCACCATCAGCTGTCTTGCTCAGGAGAACCAGGTCTGGCAGGGCAGCAGCTTTGCCCTCCTGGTCTGTGGTGAAAGAAGGGGAGCAGAATTTCAGCAGTTGCTTCAGATCCACATCAAATCGCAAAAAGCGGAGAAAAAAAATTGCTGAGAACCTGCCCACACAGACACTGGATATTCTTTTCATATTTGCCATGACAAAAAATTCACGTTAACATTTTTGCGAGCACTGTAAGCCTGTATCAAGTATCAGCAAAGAGGCAGACAGGTGTCCTGACCACAGAGGAGACAGCATATGCAAACAGTTTGGAATTTATTACTATTATTTTTTAAAGGGAGAAGCAAATCCCAGAGATTTTTCTGTGCATGATACATTTTCTGCTCCCTGTTTGATGTTGCTTTCAGACTTCAGACTTCAAATAGCTAACACTAACCTATGTCTCAAGGCTGCTTTAAACTGATGCCCCTTATGTGACCAGAAATGAATGCATTGTGAATCACTTATGCCACACACAGTGGGAGTGATGAGCAGTGGTCCATGACTCCTGACTGCTGCATGGACGCGGCTAAGTTGGGGGAAAGGAGGTCCCAGCTCTCTCTACATCAGAGCCAGATAACTCAGCATAGTGCCTTTGCATTTTTGGAGCTGAGAGCACAAGCTCCAAGCCAACAGCCCAACCACAAGCCAGAGAGAACAACCCAAGCACTAGCACTTTCTGCAAAGTGTGGAGAAATACATAATCTGCATAGGCTGCACTTCCACTCTCTCTTGCCTGCCTTTACAAGATGCTTAAGAGAAGCTGCATTTTAATTAGTAGCCCCAACCAAGGGAATCTGATCTTGACAGTAAGGGAAGGAGAGCAACCCAAAGTTACAGACTTCAGGCTATGTGGGTCCCAGCTCTTCACTTCTCTGCTGGCATTACTGCTTCCAGAAATTAAATCAAAACCCCACTTAACTTCACAGAGGTTGCAATTTGCATCTAAAGCACTACCTAAGCCTCAGCTGTAATAAACAAATACAGCTCCACTGAAATCCAAGGAGTTATTCTGAGTTTGTCTAGTTACACATCTACAGACCCATCAACATTACAGCTCATCCAACCTCCAGCTAAGTACCTTCTAATAGAAGACCATTATCCTTGTCAGATGGATTGGGATAACTTGTTTAAAGCACTCTTGAATAGTCATTAGGATTGCTGGGTTTTGGTGGTTATATTTTAAGAATAAACCCCAGCAGCTATTAAACACTGGAACAAGGCATGTTAACAGTTCACAAACAGAGCTGGAGTGGAAATATAACTATTTTTGGTTTGGGATTTTCATTGGGAAATGGTAAAATGGAGAGAAGAAAGAAAATACAAAAACGAAATTGAGCTGTACATACACACTGAGAAATCAACCACATTATTTGACAGGTAATGAATGAAAAAGAAACACAGGGAAGAAGGAAGCAAAATCATGCAATTCTGTCCTCCTTTTGAGTCTTATTAATATTTTGGGTATAGTGCACAGACAAGATGTTGTGCAGCCAAAGAAATACAGATATATTTCCCTGGCTGTCATTGTCCCTAATAGCTGACCTCAGGGTGGACTCCTCTCCCTGGAGCCTTCCTCACCTTCTTACAATAAACCATCCCAGTGGCAAGCCTGTGCTGGTCGTGCTCCCCAGTAGCAGAGTAGCACTCCTGACCAGTTTTACAGATCTCTTCCCAGGGATGACCACCACTACACCCATGCCATGGACACACCACTGTCTTCTTTAAACCATCTCACCAAATGAACTGGTTCCCTCCAGCAAAAGGCCACTCCATCTGCTCTAACCAATCTCCAGTTCAGATTGCTGCTTTGCCACAGCTTTGCTGATAAAGTAGAATTCTGTTTTGTTTGGGTTTTTTCACTTTTCCTGATCCAATTATACTGCCAAGAATCAATTAACAGCCAAGCCTAAGACAGAGAGAAATGGAAGAGTCTTGCTTCAGAGAAATGGAAGAGTCTTGCTTCACATTTTGCAGAAAACACATGAGCATCCCAGGCCCTGCCATGGGATTCAGATGCTAATTATGAAAGGCCACCAACACCTCACCACAAAGAAGTCCCTTTTAGCAGCTCCTCAACCTTCAAGCCTTCTGAAGGGACAGCCCTGACCAGGACAACTCTGGGTCAGCCAGGTGGAGGGGCAGCAGGGAACATTTGAGCTATTTCCTCATCTGACTTTCATTTTATTCATTTATCACTCAAGCCAGGGAAGTACTCTGATCCACACATGTCCAGACACGGCTCTGAAGCCAGGATGTCAGGCAAGGCAGTGGCACTGCCAGGTCCTGTGCCAAGAGTGTAACAAGGGCACCGTGGTGCCAGCCTCTATCTCACAGCCTTTGGGCTGGGTGGCAGCAGATGGGGGCCACACATCCCAGCTGCTCTTCTGGGCTGGTACGTCACCACACTTGCAGGTATGGCTGCCACACCCCACACAAGCGCCTGCACTGACCACAGCTCTCTCCTGGCTCAAAACGGAAAGGGCAGGGAGTAACACAGACACTCCACACACACCCACCAGCAGTGTGTGCACAGGGGTGCTGGGAGACAGGCATATTTAGAGCTCCACAGAGTGCACTCCACCATAATTCCCTCCTTCTCTTCCAGTCCTGGATGCAGCCTTAAAAATCCATAGCTCCAGACAGCTAGCCCACACACTGCTATTCCAGCTCAGCAGGGAGAGGATGAGCTCAATTTTACCAGTCAAATTGGAAGGAATCAAAAAAATTTAGTAGTAGTATTTTGTTAAAATCAAAGAAACACACCCCCATCAAATCAAAGACAAAACAGAAGAAATGATATAGAGAAACAGTCCCTGCTATTGCTTCCATGGCCGAGTGCTGCTTCCAGTTGCAACCAAAGCTTAGGTGGCTCAGGGGCAGGAGGAGAGCCATCACAGTCTGCCAGTGTCACGCAGCATGGCACTGTCCTCCTGTACCAAAGTGCCATTCAACCCTGAGAGCAGCTCACCTGGGAGAGCGTATTTGGACACGCTGCTCATGGCTCCCCGGCCCCGTTTGCTGAGCTGGATCTGCAGGGACAGACATCTGGGACAACAACCACACACGCTCCTCTTGCACTGCAAATCAACAGCCAAACCACAGGTACGTAGGAGCACCCAGCTCAGCATATCCAGTACCCAAGTAGGAAGTGGCTGCCAGCCCCTCACCCAAGCCCCTGCCACACACAGTGGGCAGGTTTGCTCCCTGCTTGACAAGGACCTTCTTTCCACCAGCCAATGTAGGAGCTTCCCAGGGAGACCAAAGAGAAAGTCAGGCGTAGCTCAAATAAGCACCTGGATCTACAAACAACAGATTAAATTCTCAAGCTACAAAACTATGTTTTAGCAAAAGTGCAATTGAACTCCATGTACTTGTTACATTTCTAAATATACTCTGGTTGTCAAGACAACAAAGAGACTGATGGATCTCTAAAGTGTACTGTATCCATTTAATTGTCAGCATTTCAAACTGACTCAAGGAGGGGAAAAAATGCTGCGTGATAAGTCTAATTGTCATGGTTACCAATGGCTAACCCCATAATAAAAATATATATATTCTGGCTAAATGTGCCAAGCCATGTGAGGAGCAGATGGGAGACATTCTCATTACTGCAACAGCCTCCACTGGAAAACTAAACTTGAGGAAAGATGCGAGAGACTTTACAGAGATCTCAGACACAACAGACACCGTGGGCTGCATCTTCCCAGTCGTTTGGCAGCAGTTCCTCGGGCTTTTCCGCTGTGCTTATCCGCCCCAAGGGTGTTGGGACAACCCATAGGGCTGGGGCTGCCTCACTTATGAACATTTTGGTTTGGGGATCTCATTCCTCACCGAAGAAAAACTGAGATGTGAGTTGTTACTCCTTAAAAGCCTCTGACAACATCTGATGTGCAACCACCTGGGCTTTGCACCCTCACCCTCTTGCTCTCCCTCTCTCCTGATGGCAATACCCAAGCCCACAGGAATGGCTGTGCCAGGAGGCTGCTTCAGCCTGGATCTTCTGCTCCCACACTGTTAACACTTAAAGCAAGGGTTCTGTCCAGGCTTGGGGATGAGAAAACAAGTGGGAAGAAACAGGCCACTACTGCAAATACACCAGCCTGAGGCTGAGTTGGGAAGCATCAATGACCCCCAGCCAGCCTGTGCAACCCATCTGATAAGCACAATTCAGCAGTGTGAAGAGCCCCACTATTCACATGAGGTCCCTCCTGAAAGAGATGCTTTCCAAAAAGAACCCTCAAACACTGGCTTTTTACATGGATCACCTCCAAAATAACATCTGAGTTATCTACCTGGATATACAATTATTGTGGCTTTCCTTCACTGACCAGAACTCATCCGCCTACACTCAGTTCTCACTTTTCTTTCATTAAACCAAAGTTTAAGTTGCAGGAGAAAGGCATCACTGTCATTCAGGTATGAGAACCAATGGAAAACAATTTACATTCACCTGGTGAGCACCGACTTAAGGTTTGGACTCAATGAGCCTTGTGGGTCCCTTCCAAATCAAACTATTCTGTGATTCTGTGATTTCAATGAAAGGGGAGTTTTCCAATTAGTGTGAAGCTTACCCAACATTTTTGACAGAAGCCATCTCAAAGTTGAATCATCCTAAAAAACCTCCCCCAAACTGTTGCACTCCTTCACACAGATAAAAGCTCTGCATCTCTGCTGTCAGACACTTTCAGGGAAACCATAAGGTGTTGCCTAAAACCATCTCCAAGAGAGCCATAAAGTAAAATCTGGTTGGAAAACACTGCTTAAGAGAAACGCCACTTTCCAGGCGCCTCAAGCAACACATTTGAGTTCGTGATATTTTCCCTGGAGCTTGCCCCTGCTCATTACCAAGATGAACAATTTCTGAATTCCAAATATGAGATTCTCAGTGATGCAAAATGAACTTTCGTGCCCACCAATACAGTCACTGTGTGGTTCACCTCTTGTGCTGCTTCACAGAGTGGTCTGTGCATGGAGATGGGCAGTGAATGTCAAAACAGAAGTAGCACAGAAGGGTCATATTCGGGGCTTGTGTGAGAATTATTTCAAATATTACTTAAATTAGGAGATTAAAAGGAGTCTTGGGCACAAAGAAGCCTATGGTCTAATGAAAGTCAAAGGGACCTAGAGGCAACTGGTTTTTACAAGTATTTGGGTACACCCAAGCCAATGCAGCATCAGCATTTTGTCCCTAGATAATTTCTAATCTAAGCATTACCCATAACGAACTTCAAAGAGATTATAGTCCTGAAAGCTGCATCCAGATCTTAACTGAGCTGAAATCTCAAACAACCAAAAGCCTAAAATCATGCTTCTATTTCAACACCATGCAGGTGCAGGAACCTAAGTTTGGTTTTCCTGTTACTGAAAGTGCTCGCCTAAGGCACCGCACTTTTACAGTTTTGGGACAACTGTTACATTCTGTACCAATAAAGTATGTGCTCTCTGGAGCAAACTCCCCAGGATGACTCCTTTGCTTTGGCACAAATGGACTCATTTGGTTTAGATACAAGGATGTTCTCCTGCATCATTTTCATTTGATTTTTTTTTTGTAAGATAGAGAAACAGTTAATTTTGCTAAATGAGTTCTCTGTTGCCATGACTTCACTGCAGACAAACACAAAGCCATCAAGCTTCTTTTCCTTGGGCGCTGTTTTTTTTAAACAGGTATTTGATCATCTTGATTCTCTTGCTTCTTTTCTCAACATCTGGATTCCCAGCAATATCCTGCAGTCAGACAGATACATAACGGCTATAGCTACTCAGTAAATTAGAGACATTCCTGCACATACTCATCCCCTCACAATCTACCTCTGCCAGCTGTGCCAATGCACCCTCTGTGACTTCACAAGCAGGGCAGCACTGCCTGCAACAGAAGGCAGCAAATCTCTCCAAATGAAACCCGACATTTATGGGATTAGATCCTGAAAATAGTAATTCTCATGCTCCCACCAAGGACCAGCCAGCAGGTGCCTACTCACCATCCAGCCAGGCAGCTGCCCAGGATTTTGCCCCAGCTTAAAACCAGAAGCCTAAAGTCCTTCCCACTGCCTCAGTTTCTCTGGCAGATGAAAAAGGCTGCACGTACATCATCTACCTCCACAGGGTGTTATGACATTGGCGGAGTTAATATTCATGGAATACACTGGGGATTAAGAGTATTACAGACTTTACTGAGGGAGACAGCTTTTTCTTTTTCAATGTTTGCATTGAATAGACAGACTAAGTAGAAACAGCATTTGTAGCCTACAGCCATTATCCTAGTAAATGGCTTATTACAGCATGCAGCCTACCAGCTCACCTCCAACCAGTCTCGCTTAAACGCATGTAGGTGGAAGTGCTGCTCATTCCAAAGAACTTTCTTTTTCAATGTCTCTGTCTGATGGAGACTCTGGATAGCTGGGCTCACAAGACAGGGCTTAGGATATAAATATTTCAGTATGAGCTTGTTGTTCAGAACCTATTTACGGCAATCACGGAACAATTAATTACCTCCCATCTAAGACTAATTCCCGTCTCTTCCAAAAAGACTGAAGGGGGGTGAGTTTTGTCTCAAGACTTTCAATTTCCTGATGAGTCACAGCAGACACACTACAATAAGCTCAATACTTCAATCAGACTGTTTCTTATCCAGATATATTCAATACATTACTAAGATGTGGAGTGTGCTATTTTAAGGCCTGATTTCAGGCATTGTATGCATAATGCTTTCTCATCTGAACACGCGCTTTCTCCTGGCTGAGACAGATGTACGTCCTACACCGCCACCCCTTCTGCCCCCCCTCAATCCTGTAGGTAAATAAACACTGCAAAAGCAGAAAGTAAAGAATTGCACATTTGGTGCACTGATTTCTACAACGCGCAGCCCCCTCTCCCACTTCACTAGTTCATTCCCTGCCCTTTGGCAATAAAATAACTTATGTGACAGCAGCATTTGACAAGAAGAAAACATTCACAGACTGCACAGGTTGCAACAAGTCCACAGCTTTCTTCGTTCTAGGGCCAAGAATCATACATTTCTTGTTCTGCCCCAAAGAGCAACCCTGCATCCCTGTATGAATCCTCAGTTGTCCCCAGTTCCCACGCCACCCACTCACAAGCTCCCAGGCTCCAGCAGGCAGGCAGGCAAGGAGACACTTTGCTCAAACTCCAGCAACACAGGTTATGGGGATCAGCAGGTGCCCTGTGGTCCTCATTATTTACTTAATTTAACAGACTTAGATATAATTTATTGTGTCAATTGAGCAATTGTTCCCAGCTGGGTCATTTGAGCTTGCAACAGGTTGCACTCAGCCTCAGCCTGACCACAGCCAGCTGAGGAAACTGCCTTATCCAAGCAGACTGTGAAGACCAGAGCCACAGTCACATCTCCCTGGACCATGTGCCTGCCTAGGCTCTCACAAGCAATGCAGTTAAAAGCTCCCAGACACCAATGGCTGCCTAAAAAATGTGTGGCTATGATGACAAATAGGTTAAAGACCATAATGTTTGGGTGACAGACTGCGTACACGTGACAGACAGCTGTGCCATTGGTTGTAGAGTTGCTCCCGTGCCATCAAGGACATCAGCTGCTCTAAGAGCAGTCACAGCACAGACACCACCTCAAGACTACCCCTGTGCTAACTGCTAACAGCAATTTTCCCCCAGCACAACTGGACTGTGTAAGCAGTTTCTGCACAAACAGCAGCAGTGCCAGTTTCTGCCAAGCCCATGCTAATTGCAAGTGATTCCAGCTCATATGCTCTTAAGTCAGAAAGTATTTAGGTGACGTGTAACCAAGGTCTCACATTTGTCTCACCAACTCTCCTGTGGTGAATGAAGCCACTACCATCAGCTATGAAGATCTGTCACAGTCTCTTCTCTTCCTTTCTCCTTGGAAAAACTTTCAATTCTTATTTTATGACAACAAAAATGCAGAACATTTTCGATCCTCGCAATGCCCTCAGCCTGTTGGTGTACTTGAACTGTCACAGCAGCACAGAGGACATGGTCACCAATATTCCATTCAAGGAAGCAGATCTCCTCCAAGGCTCAGCAGCTCCTCAGGTGCTACTTTAGAAGTGTCAATGTCTCCTCATTTATCTCAAAACCTGAGGGCACCTTAGGAATGTCCAAATAGTTCCACAAACTCTGTGAAAATGAAAAGGGTGAGTGGGGAAAGATCATTTCACCTGCTCAAGCCCAGCTTGGAAGGACTAGGAAAAGAAATAGACTGAGCTGTGTTTTAAGTTTAAAACATGGTAAATATCCTCTTGAGTAGGCTCAGTTAGGTCACTTTAACTAAGGTGAGAATATTCACCTACATTTTATTGATTTCCATTAAATACACTATTATCTCAGTCTGGGTGCTTATGCACAGGCATCAGGCTCCACAAGATCTACAATGACATCCACTTGGAGCTGCAGGTGACAGAGCAACACAGCCCTGAATACACACAGGACCCCAGCTGGAATCTCAGTCTCTCTTCTCTCCATTCTGGAATACCTATGGTAAAGCTTATTGAAGAAGTTTGTACTGGGCTATCCAGTTCTAACCAGAACAGAAACATCTGCTACACTGTGCAGCTTTCCTTTCCCATGGATGGCAACCAGCTCCCTTGGAGAAAGCATCAAGCAGGATCTGCTCCTGCGACCATGAGCTGATGGCTTTGGCCATGCTGCAGAAGGTGCCTGTGGAGTCATTGCTCCAAAACTAGTGCAAGTAGCTTCTTCAAACTAGTGTTATGAATAAAGAGAAAATACAGGACCACAAAAAAAAAAAAATCCTCAACTTAAAAGGGGTCATAAATTATCTTTTGGGTTTTTTGGAGAACAATGCTGGTAGCATATAGGTCTGCAGCCTAAAGAGGCAACTGATGAGATTTGAGCTCATCTGATATTCTTAAAACATGCAAGACCAGGATTCTCCCATGCCAGGCAGTTAAGTCCACGTGTCTTCCCGAAAAGCTATTTGGAAAGTTTCTAAATGCAGTAGGAGAAAAATAATCCTGCTTGGTCCACGCCTGTTTCTCCCTCTCCTCCCATTAGCACATGGGGAGAAGGTTGGCTTAGAGCAATATAACATTTCCATTTGAATATGAATCACTCCTCTGGTGAGAAAACAAAACAGAAGCCCATTTCATATGAGCCTTATCTGAAGATATAATGAAATCCAACACATATAACAAGAGCAATTGAAATAAAACATGGTGAAAATACTGCCTCAGACAAACAAACAACAACACTTTCCATTCTAGAAGATCCCAAAGTGCTTTACAAACTCATAGAGCCAGGAATAATTTCATCTGCCACTGAAACATGGCTGTCTCTGGATGGGTACTCAGCACCATGCTTTAGTTCATGTTGGAGGGAAGAACATCATCAAGCAGGAACTGTGAGAGAGCTCAGGACAGCACAATCCTTCACTGGGAACTGCACCATTCTTCTGGAAAGTGGAAGTTGGGTTTTATTTTGATTCTTATAATTCAAAGTGCTACTATGTGGGACAAGCACCTGAACATGGAAAAGACATACTTAAAATTTAAGTGACTGGATGTAAAAAGATGGAAATCCAACTCACATATACCGGTATTCTTCAGCTTCTGACTCAAAAGCAAGAAATCAGCAGCTAGGTAGAGTACTAAAATTTCTGAACCTGCCTGGGGATTACAAATTAATTTTTTATCATCCCACAAAGCTGAAGGGTCAGGATTTCCTCCCCCTGGTTGAGCTGCTCTCTCCAGATGGAGTTTAGGGTATAACAATTCTCCTCTCCCCAGCTCCCCTCCAGCAGGCACAGAAACATTCAAGCACTCTCGGGAAGAGGCTGGAAGCAAGCACAACACTACCGTTCACCACTGCTAATGAACATCAGTCTTGCGCTTCAGCTTTACTGAAACACTGACAGAAACACCATTTTCACCCTCTCTCCTTTGCCCCTTGGCTCTTCCCATCCACCTGCTGTGACTGTGGTCCACCTCACTGACAGTCTCGGCCTGCTGTCACAGTGTTGGCCAGCAGAGAACTGCTCCAAACTGAGGCCTTTCTCGTGCTACTGAAACATCAACAAACAAGAACAGAAGTCCTTCAAGGGCAGGGGACCTGAGAAAGTGATCTGCACATTTGCACAGCTAAATGTTTACTTCTCCTCCTGGCAGCATCTGGAAGCTTGCAGGCTATTTATCTGCATCTTAGAAACAGCTATTTAGTCCTGCAAACACATCAACAATTCACCTTGACTCAAAAGAATGGTTTGCTGAGCTCTAAGGAAACAATGAAAAAATCATCTTTTTCTTACTTTTTTGCCAAATGTCTTTTAAAGCTTTTCTGAAAGGAGTTTACTTAATCTTTTCCCACATTACTTTATATATACAGCTGCTATTCCAGAAACAAAACTAAACAAAACTTGGTGCACAAATGCAAACAAATCTGGTTTTGGCCTGATCTGCCTAAACCAAACGCCAGCTTCCTCTTCTACTGGCTCAGGAGCAGAGACCCAAAGCCAGACAGCTCCTAAGAGTTCAGAGAGGCTGACTTTTGGACAGGCTTTTTTGAGTTTGTCTTCGGTACTTTGGGACTGCACGACAATTCAAGGGAAAATGCCCTTAAAATGAACACGGATTTGAACACCAATTTGGAAAACTACTACCAAGCCATTCTTCTCTGTAGCAATGACATCTCTCCAACCATGCAATCATATTCTTGCCAGTTGGAGACTTGTCTTCATCTTGATTTAAGCAGACCTAATTAATTTGGGTTTTGTGGGGGAGGGAAAAAAAACCCAACAAATCAATAAACAAGAAAGGAAAATTACAATGAGCTTAACATGCCATACAGGTAAAGCGAATTGCCAGGAGATTCAGGCAAAAAAAATTCATCACTGATTCATCTAAAGAGTCATTGAGATGTCTTAAGAACAAGCTATTAAGAGAAGTCACTGTTCCTCTCCACCTTTTATTATTAGCTACTGCTGGAAGTGATCTTTTCTGCAAATCTCAAGACCATTTTGAAATGCTGGAGATTTTAGGAAGTGAAAAGTAGCTCTCAAAATGAACTAAACTGCTTCAAAAATCTTCTGTTAAAGGTTGAATCGTGCTTCTTTCTCACTATTGGGTATTTTGGATGAACTACCCACTACAAAAAAAAGCCACTGTGCGGTTCTACTTGAGGGTCCAGGTTGGATGGGGCTTTGAACAATCTCGTCTAGTGGAAAGCATCCCTGCCCAGGGAAGGATAGGAAGATGATCTTTAAGGTTCCTTCAAACCCAAACCGTTCTATGAGAGTCTCAAATTTGGTGATACAGATGCTTTTAAGTTGTAGAAACCGAACGAGAGAGAAGTTGCTGAAACAAGGGAAAGAAAAGGTGTCCAGTGCCACTGGAGAAAGCCACTTCCAAAACCCCAGGAGAACGAAGGATCCCCTTATCTCAGCTCTGCCACAGCCTTGAGAAGGGCTCTGTCAGGGAGCTGGCACTGCCCGCAGCCAGCAGACTCCAGAATCTGCTCAGCCTGGCAGAAGAGTAGGAGGTGAGACTGCTGGCAGGAGCAGGCGGAGCAGCAGAGCTGGTGGAGATCATAAATGGAGGAGTGTTGTAAAACACGGAGGTGAGCACAGACTGACGCTCACCTTCACAGCTCCCCCCCAGAAAAGCGCGGCTCGTCAGACTCTCACAGCTTTGAAACTCGTCCAGACTTCGCTGGATCAATCCAGGAACCTCATTCCTATGCATGTTTGTTCTCACACGCAAACACGGTGAGGTTTTAACCACACACATTTTGCACAAGTCCCGCAGGCCCAAACTTTCAGGTTACTCAGGAAACTTGGTCTTAAATGGGATTGTAAACCAAAGAAAAGAGATTATAGATAAAGGCAACAACCACAAAGAACTGCAGAGCAATTTGGGTTAGAAGGGAGCTTTAAAGCACTCCAACACCGAGGTACTCCAAAAAGAGGACCTTTTCTTAAAACAGGACTTACTTAAAAGGATTGTACCAACAGATCTTCCAAAACTGATTTAATCATGTGAAAATATGGGCTGGGCTCTCTCCGTTTAATATTACTCCCAAGTGGAAAGTTCTCATTAAAGCTATAATATATTCAGTTCCAGCAGAACAATTAGGTGACATTAGGTAGGCATTTGTGACTCTGAGAAATAAATGACCTTGCTATTTACCAGTATGTGCTATGCCTTTAAAAGTTTCCAAAAGTTATGGTCTGTTTCTGTGCGTACTGGAATATTCAAGAGCATTTCATATCATTTCTCATATCAAGAAAAGAGCAATTAGATCAATAATGAAACAGGAGAGCTCCCTTTTACTTTCTGCGGTTTGCAAAGAGGTTCATGTTTCTGTGTGAGCACAGCTCTTGTTTTAGTGATGTGAAAGTGTGTGGTTTGTGCGATACCTAGTTTCTTCTAATATTCGAGTTTCTGTTGTTATCTGCCTACAATTTACAGTAAAGCATCTTTTATTCTCACACCTCTCAATCTCAGAATTAGATCAATTTTCCCAACAAGATTTTATTACCCGTGCAAACCTTTAACAAATACTGGAAAACTTGCTGACAACACACTCCTCGTTAATACTGCACAAAACCACCCAAGACATCATTATTGCTACCAAGTCTACCTATACATGTGTCTGTCTATACAGACACATGAGGCAGCAAACAAACTTTACTTTGAGGAGAAGGATTATTTTTATGTTTGGAAAAGCAACAAGAATTCAGTCGAAATTCATGCTGACAGGCCCAAGGCACCACATGCAGTGGGTAAAGATTATTACGCAATGCTTGAACCACTGTATATACATCACTATTGTGCTATTTGTTGTGATTACTACTATTTTCTAAAGATTTCAAAATCTTTAGAACTTCCCCCCACCTCTGCAAAGCACAAATCTAATTCTAGCAAAAATTTCTGAAGAAGCCTCGAACTGGGAAGGATACTGCAATTACTGGAGATGGGTAATCTACTGGCTCTAGCATCAAACCAAACTAAGCCATTCATAGCATTTTGGTTCTCTCCACAACAGACAAGAACACTCATATTTTAGCCAGAAATGTTAATTTCCAGATAGTTGTTTCTGGCCATGTGCTCTATTTCACAATCTTTGACTGTGCTCTCCCTGTGGCTCTCAGGGAAATACATCCTTGTCAAATATACTGAAGGTCCCAAAGAGAAAATTCTCCTGCTGCTACAACACAAACATCAACTCAACAACAAAAATCTAAAACCAACTAGAATACTAAATATTTCTGAAAAAACAAAGTAAATCAGCAACAGCAAGGTTTTCAACCCTGTAGTGAGTCATCTGGTCAGCTCTGTAGCCTGAACCTACTAAATGCACATGCTAAAGAATCTCCACTTCTCAGTGACGCCCCATTCTGCATCTCTCTGGGCCAGCCTCGTAGTTTGCAAACAAATATTGTTAATGGTCATAGAATCATCATGCCCTATCTGGCATTAATTTAATAATGATGGCATTACACTGCACTACCCAGTCACCCAGCTGCCTCAACTTAGATTAATTCAGGCAAGACAAGACACAAATGTTCAAACTCCTTGATGCATCTTGCACCCAGCCAGGGAGGACTTGGCTTTCAGCCAGTCTGCATAAATCCCGGTGGGATTAGTCAGTGTTCAAGAGACTCCTTTACGGGATAAGTAAGGAGGTCAAGCGCTGAGATCTAAAAAAAATGACATGACGGGTGTATATAATCCCCCACGAGACACATCCCTCCAACCCTTTACAGCCAGCCACAGGGATGACTAAAGGCACACAGCAAAAACCATTCTAACCAAGGCTGTGGAAATGAAACTGGCAAATGTACCATTTATTGTGTCACCTTAACATGAAATGAATGTATCTGATCTGATCACCAAACATGCCAAAAAGGACATGTTTGCAAGAGATGTACAGAGAGGACCATGAGACTACTGCTTACCTTGTTCTAGCAGAAGCAGAACTTCTGAAACCTTCTAGTCTCCCTGCAGACAGCCCTGATGCTCTTGGGAAATACCAGCAGCTAAATCTGGACTAACACAAGACTCTTTAAAACATCCTTCTCACCCATCTGGGCAATGCTCAATAAAACTAAGGTGCACCACACTCTGCTGTAAAAGTGCCCCAGCCAGGTGTTGCCACTGTGGGCAGCTGCAGGTCAGAAAGTGCTGTTCAACCAAAATGTTTAAAGTAAGAGTGGGTAAGCCAAAAATATTCTTCTAAATCATGGTCACAATTGATCAGGTGACCATGGAGCTCAAGCATGCCACATTTCAAAGGCATTGGTTTTCCCACTACTATCTTCATGCAGGAGACCTGCCTGCATCCTGCATCCCTCCAACCTCAGGTATTTCTCAAATTTGGAAGACATTGTGGGATCTGTCTTTGGAATACAGGTAAATCCAGACTTGACACAGCAAACAGACCATTGGAACAGCTTTGTTTATTTTAACATGAACTCTTGACACACCTTAGGAGAGCCATCAGCTGCCCTATCCTTCCCCAAAACACCAGAAAGGAGCTCAAGCTGCTGCTGCAGCTAAACCCAATGCTAGGAACGGCTCCAAACATCTCTCTGGAAACTAGCGTGATAATAAAACTTCTGCTGAAGTCACACAGCTCTCAGGCAGCTCGAGATAGGCTATCAGGAAGTGGGACCCATCTCAAACCAACCACAAGCTCCTTGCCAACAGATTCCCATCAGCAGCACAGCACCAGTCATTGCCCTCATCTGGGCACCTGGCCATGAGAAAATGTTGGAAAAGTCTCTTCCGTTTTTCTCCTCCCTCGGACAAGTTCACTAATCACCACCATGGGACATTAACTGCCTTCCCTCATCGATAACCTGAGTAGGCTTTGGACCACTGACAAGTTTTCTCCTCATCCTCCAGACAGCTTGTGTACCCTCTCCCCCATCCCAACGCTAACAGAGTTTGTCACTGGCTCTGAGTGACCTTGGCACAAACAGTAATTCTTGTCTCTCTAAGCAAGAATTTGGGAAAGCAGCTTTTATTGGACAGGTATGTCTGGCTGAGATTTGTGATCAGATGCAATGCACAGTACAGTGTGTGACCTGGAGAGATATTACCATCAGCTAACAGCAGCACAGATTTCTTTCTTCCCTGTCCCTCATTAGCCTCAGAAGCTGGCCTTGCCAGCAGCAGTAATGCAAGCTGAGACAACAAAGCACATTAATGATAGGCCCCATCATGTTCCATATTAATTACTGTAGCTAGTAGTAAACTGTTGGTTATAAATCATATTTTGATAACCTGCCCTTTCTTTGACAAGCGAGCTACCATGTTTAATGTTGCACTTAATCCTCAGATAATACCCCAGGAGTCCTCACTGTGCCCAGCAACAAATCAAAGCAACCTTCAAAAGGCTGGCATGGGTCCCCTTTTCCTACGCACCCCAACCTGAAACTATCCCATTGCATCAGCTTTGTTATAGGTCAGGCCTAAAGGCTGAGTTGCCAAAACCAGCAGCACACTCAGTTCTCGAGTGTCCAACAGGGCTGCCCCAGCACTTCTCTGGGCTGGCAAAAGCCATGTACATGTTATACACGTATCCCAGCCTTCCAGAAATGCTGCACTATCGCAGTGCTCTGCAGGGTAAAATAGCAGGGTGGTAATCCCCAGAATATCTCCACATTCAGAAGAGAGCAAGATTACTTCTACCTAGGACCGAAATAGTCAACTAAAATCTATCCAAAGCCATCATATTCTTATTTTTGTTTCCTTTTAATTCAGTGACATTTAGCTAGCAGAACAGCTGTTAGCAAAGGTCTAGGAGAGGTGGAATCCCATTTTCTATATAAAGAATTATGTTTTGGAGGAAACTGCAATTTGACAAAAATACCTATTTAGCAAAGTACATTTTAAAAAGTGGAAAAATATGCTGTGCTTTTTCAAAGGCAGCAAAAGATCCACCACGGCTCATGAAAATGAGCCCAAGTCTTAGGAACAAAGATATAAAATTATTTTGCAATGTACATCCAGGAAAATAAGGAGGAGGGATGTGGCCTCTAAGAGGCAGCATGGGGAGAGACCCTTCTTTGCCTCAGGCAGATGTGCCCATCACCTCTCACCACCATCAAAACACGTGAAAAAACTCATCTTGGTCTTCCCACAGAGCTGCTCCAGCTTTTATTGGTAACAACTGGCTGGCTTCAGAGCTGGGTCGAGCCTGGCATAGTCAATACCCTCCCTTATTTTACTCTGAAGGTACAACTCACTACACCAAGCAAGAACAAGATGTTGCACCTGCAATTTACAATGCTAAAATCCCAACAGCTCAGGAAGAGAATCAGCAGTGGTAACCAAGAATCCCACCCTCTCCTCCCCAGAAGGATGTGAAGCCCTGCAACCTCACTCCAAGCTGCAAATTAAAAGTGCTTACAGCAGTCAAGGGTTCAGTCTTGTTCTTCCACCACTGGTGGCAGATGGTACGTGCTATTATTAAATCTTGATTTCCAGCTTATAATAGTAGTCGTACGAAATCTTCTGCGCTAAGACAAAAATTCACTGTTTTTATTTTGGGAAAAAAGCAAAAGTCTTACAGTTAAGTAACTTTTCTCTTTTAACGATTTCTTTAAAAAATTTGTAGCATACTTCTCCTAATTGGAAACACACAGAAAATAGGATATGGCCTATTAGTTAAAGGTCAATGCACATTTAGCCACCTCTTTTGAAACTGACAGTATTGTCATGACAGCCATAAAAGCTGCTTTAAATTTTAGTTCCCTAGAAAGTAAATATAAGGAATCCCAAGGCCGTAACCACAAGTGCCACAGCTCTTAACAGAGATGTTATATTCAGCTGAATGTGTGCTGCAAAAGTCAGGATGGTAAAGTTTCAAAATCCACTCATCTAAGGGAAGGACACAGTAATTATCCCCCAGCCCACTGCCCCAGGCATGTCCCACAATGCCTTCATTTGATGCAGCATTAACAGCAAAAGTGTTTTATCCCCAAGCATTTTGCATGGGGCACTGTGGGGCTGATGCCCATTCAGGGGGGCTGCTGCAACCAAGTATCTCACACTACTGTACCTTGCACTTCAGTTTGCAACTGCTCCTTCCAATTCCAACTACCAAACATTCTCTCTTTTTTTTTTTTTTTTTTTTTTTGGAACCAGTTCAATTCATTTGTATCAATTCGTTTCTGTATCAATTAGCCAGGGCATAGGGGGCTGACTTTCAGACCCTCCTCTAGTGCATTAGATGTAAGGGGACAGTGTAATTAATACATGTCAGGCACAGTCCCCCTTGATGCATTGATTTCCTCCTACTTAGGAAACACTCGTGGAAAACACAATCACCCCTGGCTGTCAGAGGTCTTCATAAAATCCATAGGCTTGGATTCACAGGAACTGCTAATCATTTGGGATGCTGAGAAGGGGGAAGGCAGAGTCTGATCTTCGTAAAGCAGAGGAAATTTCTTATTAACTGCAACACCTCAGTGTACTTCAAAGGGAGCTTACAAGAACAGAAAAGCTTTCGGAGCAAGAGGCAACTACGGAAAACCCTTTTGGCCCCAAGCTGCATCAAAGGAGACGGGAACACTCCCCCTGAGCTCGGAGCATCTGCATCTCTGAGGCACCCAAACCAGGAATTGCTGTGGCCACCCCATTTTGCTCCCCCATTGTCACACCACATCACAGTCACTGCCTTTCCATCACAGACAATATGGGTTTCATCAAGGTGTCTGTATATAAAGTTGAACTTCAAGGAAAAAAAAACGTTTTATGACTATACACCTTGGTTTTTTCCTTTTAAAGTTTAATTTTTCCATCTCTTACATAAAGTCCTCAAAAAAGAAAAAAAAAAAAAAATCTCAAGGTATTTGACTATTTCCACCACACTGCAGTTCTGCCCAGGAATGCACAGCTAACAAACAACGCAGGGCCAGTATTTGTGCAAAGCTGGTTAAAATATCCTCATTTTGCAAATGCTAAACCTAGCTGTACATACCACACAAATAAAAAGCACAGAAAGAAGACAATCCATGAGCATATCAGGCAATCTTGCTGGATATTATGCTTACCTTTGCACAAACAATAAAGCATTTTTCACTGTACACAGAGACTCAAGCCCAAAAATGCCTACCCAGAACCATTCACTCTTACCAAACTCAGAAGGCACAGGAGACCAATTCTACTTTAAAAGAAAAAAATACCCTTTCTTCTATTTGCTGAGTCTCTCTGGAGACATAATGGCACTTTGGCAGGGCAGCATGTTTAATAAGAGATGATGGGGAGAGAAAGGTTCTCCAAGAAAGGAGAAGTCAGTGCCATGCAGCCAGCACACTGCAAATGTCATATTTCAAACCAATATAAATAACAAATTATTACATCTCTCTCTTTAGAAGTCAGAAAACACTCCTTATGCAGTGTTTTCCTTAAAATAACTGCCCTATGTAGGCATCTAGACAATCCAGTGACCTGGTCTATGACACAGAGAGATGCACAGAGCAGAACAGACAAAAGTAAAAGCTGGTCTGAAACAATACCACACGCATGTGATCCTGCACCAGCATCCACCAGAGCACACATCTACTGGCAGCTCCACCCTGCAGCCTGCAAGGCTGAGTGCCTTTCCCACTGGAAACCTTTCCGTGATGTTAATCTACTACAGAAGGAAAATCACTAGAGGAAGACCCAATAGCTTCCAGCCAGAACACAACATGCCTTCAGCGAGACCTTTGATTTTCACAGGCACACACTGAGGTTGTTCTTCACAACAAAGAACAGCCTGTCTGTTGCATAACTAACCTTAGGCTGCACTAGATAAGTTGTGCCTTCTCACAGATCAACTGACCTTAAATAATGTCCCCAGTGTATTCCGAGCCAATAGGTTTCTCTTTTAGAGCTCAACTGACAGGTCTTCTCCTTCCAGCTATTTCTTCAGAAAGGCACAAAAAGAAGGTTTGGAGAGCAATCTCGTGCTTACTATTCCAAGAGCAGCTTTCCAGGCCAAAAATGAAGGCCGAGATCTCAGCTCCAGAGCTGCATCTCCCTTTGAAGGCTTCTTGAGCACTTCACTGCAACAGCACAAGTGAGAGCCTCGGCAAGATGGAACTGCCAAGATAACCAGAAAACTCAGTCTATCTCTGGAAAGCTTGCTGCAGTTCTGCCACCGAGTCAAGACAGAAGGAAAACAGCCAGCCATGCCAATGAAACACTGCTTTGTATTCTGGGTAAGGCAAAACAAAGGTCTGGTGATGAGGAGCTCTCGCATGTCATGCAAGGGTCAGCAGCAAAGGCAAATTCCACCATGGCATTTCCGTTCCGTTGCCCAGCCCATTGCTGTGAGTGGAAACACAAGGATCTTTCATTGCTTGTCCAAAAATGGCATTTAACATAGCTGTGCAGCATCACCCCACTGCCACATTCCACTCCAGAGGTGGGATATCAGTCCTTGCACATGCTGAAGTGACAGGGCACTCTGTAATGAGCAAGTGAGATCTTTTAATACCATTTCTCCAATCCCCATCCTGGGTGCAAGATTATGCAGGAGCTCTGCAGCTGCCCCAGAGGTGGAAGCACCTGGGAAGAGATGGAGACAGTATCAAAGTAAGCAAGCCTCTGCACCCCTCCCGGCAGGTCATTTCATTGTCCACACAGATGTCTGTGCATTCCCTGTGAAGTTTTAGAAGCAAATTGCTCTGCAAAGCAGGCCCATATCCCTTTGGGAACAGCAGTACCAAAGCAACTGCCCAATAAACCCATGGCAAAGGCAGAGGCACTAAAAGCCTGGCTGTTTTCTGACACCAGCTTAGCTGTCATACAGACTCCTCTTGAGCATCAGTTTCCTACTTAAAAACCAGGGCCCATGGCGCTTCCCTTCTTGATATGTGCTGCTCCACTCATCCAACTGATACCAGCACAGATACAGCACGCACATCCAGCAATTCCCTGATCTTTTCCAATGGAGCACCTTAGGGCAGAAGCCCTGCCTCACCTCTTGCAATCAGCCAAGCTGGGCTTCATTGATAAGGCTGTGCCCTACAGAAGAGCTGTGCTATTCCACATTCAGGACATCATCACCTCTTGCTGTAAGCACAAGAGCCCAGACTTGCAAGGGTTGCTCATGCCAGGGGAGGTCCACAGCTGCTGAGGAGCTTTCTAGTAAATCCAGCCCTGATGGCAAAGGAAAGGGCTTGCAGAGCAGAGTTACAGGAATCTATTCCTCCTGCATTAGTCAGCATATACAAATACATCCTCTTGCTTCATTAAATTTTAATTGGAGTACATATGAATAGGCTTTGCTGGTTACTTAATCAAAGGGAGTCTGATTACAAGGTGTTCACATGAAAAGCTAGAAAGCAACGTCCTTCCTAGCTTTTCTTTTGGATTCTTTTAGGCATCCATTGTCGGTTTCTTCAGGTCAGTTGACATTTTAGGGCTGCTGCAAGGAACCATGAAAAACAGCCACAAAGAGTAAATAAAGCACTTTGAAGGGACACAGGACACAGATCATTAGCCCTGCATTCCTCTTTATTATCCAGACAAAAATTAAATGCAAAATCCCAGAGCAGATGTTGCATTAGTGAGCTGATCAGTAGTGCTAAACACAGGGACGGCTTTGCTGCTGTGTGTCATGCATGTGTGGCTGGACTGTCTGGAGTTTCATTATTTTAAGTGTCCTTAAGTGTCTGAAACCACAGCAGATCTGAACTTATAAAAAATCCTACTCGTAAACTTTGGGATTTCCTTAGTAATCACATTCTCTGCAACACAGATGCTTATTTGTCCACACACGCTTTCCCTGAGGTTAGAGAAACTTGGCATGTACTTTCTTGCCTGCCTAGAACGGGACAACCATCTCCCAAACTCCTTCCTCACGAAAACCACGAGCTGTATGACCAGATCCTCAACTTCCATAAAATCCATACAGATGATTCTGCTTGAATTGACTCACAGCAGTTTGCACTGGCTGAAAAATCTACCAGCAAAGCAACTCCAGTTGCACGAGGCACAGCTGGGGACGGGAGCTCAGTGCCTGACTGCGTGAGAAATAAAAAGCAGCTATGTTGTTCTGCACAGCACTGTTTGCTAAATGAATCAACAAAAACAACCAAAAACAAACAGACAAGGAAAAAAACAACAAAAAAAAACTTTCAGCAATTTAAAACCACAACAGACAACTTACTGGCCTGCTCCTGCACACTTGCTCGGAAGTGCATATATTCTGTATAGTGACAGGTTCTGGCAGCCAGGGACTGACACACTTTCTATGGCAATGTCCTAATATTAGAAAAATTTGGTCATAAGCTAAAGATGTTACAGAAATAGCATAGGATCATAAGTTACGAGCTGAGTCAGAACTCTATCTGCTACTTGACTTTTATACTATTTCATTCTTTAAAAAAAAAAAAGCCCATCATACTGTGGGGATTTTTAAAACCAGTTTGCTGCTGCCATCACTTATGAAGAAGAATGAGCCTTTGTCGAGGGGGAAGAAAGTAATTTAAAATGGCAAAAATCGATCTGCAAGGAAGCAAAGGACACAGATCCCCTCATACACCACAGCCCTGTGTGTAGTAAGCCCTTCACTAACACCACAGCCCCTCTGAGTGCCAGTTCTGGAGCGCAAGGGGCTGCCTCTTCATCAGTTACATACAAGGACTCCTCCATCAAAAGTCCAGGGCTGCTGATGAGATTGTGCATGGTAGTACAGTGCCCTAATTCCCAGGAATCCTGGGTGTACAATGCAGTCTCCTGCATAAAAGCATTTTATTTGCACTCTGTACTTGTAAATCAATGGTAAATAATTAACAGACAGCATAAGTATGTAACAGAACTGAGTCACAGGTGTTAGCAAAGGAAAACTGCTATAAATGGATATGTCACAGCAATAAGCCGCCTGTTCACCTATTGGGTGCTGGAGGAATTAAACAATTTAGTTTTTGTAAATTAACCCATGACACCCAGAACCTTACTAGAAAGCCCATTCATACTCCTTCTCTGCTACTTATAACCATAACTTTCCCTCCTTTCACAGCTTGGACAGTCTTTAAATGATGAAACAATTAAGTGTCACAGGCTTTTCTGATTGCTGGGTAGAGCCATGGGGTCACACACAGGTCCATTCATTCATCCCAGGGAGGGAAGGGGAGATGGGAGCAAGAAGCCTAGCCCCAGCATCCCACTGGGAGCTGCCAGACTTGCCGGCTGCAGCAGCAGGAAGGGATTTCGCAAGTATGAACACACAAATGTAGCACAGGAGGAGACCCACCCTTGTTCCACATCTCCTCCTTAGTTTCTCCCTCCTTCCTGCTGCCCCTCATGTCCTACAGGCTGTTTCTGCAAACAGCCCAGGAGATATTCTTTTCCCTACATGTAGCAAGAAGGCAGAGGAGCAGAAATCCTCCTGCCAGGAGTGACACTGCAAAGAACTGCCACGAGGGCTCTCAACGCTCCCTAGATCACCAAAGATATTTGGCATCACAACGTGTCAGCCCCAAATACGCAGCTACTGGAAGGGCAGGAGGCAGAAGCCTGCTAAAACAACCAGGAATGAGGAAAGCACAACTCCTCAGAGAAAAGCAAATGACCAAAAGCTGCTCAATCCAAGGCAGTGCACTGAAGAAAGTAAATCATCAGTGTCTTGCCATTCTTTGCTGCAGGTCCCTCAGAAAACGCACAAATCTTCTGCCCTGTCTTCAGCTCTGCCTGGAAACAAAACCCAGAAAGGACCTTTTCTGACAACAACTTCAAAAGCTCATTTCACCACGTTTGGTTTGGTTTTGAATATGGTAACATACAAGCAATGAATTCTTGTTTTTTTTTTTTTCAAAGTACAGCTCCCATAAGCTAAAAAAGTAAATGGGAGTGCTTTGCTTCCTGGGGTATGGAACTGGAACATTTTTCTAGCACCTAATAAAACATTGTTTGGTTGATACTAACCATTAAAATATGTGTTTCAAGTCATGTAATGTTGCCTGTGAAATTTGCCTTTTTGTTCCATGAAAAAAAGGGCACTGAAAGGAATCCTGCAGCCATAAGGATCTCACTTAATTCATGGAAGTATCATTTTAAAAGCCTCACAACGTGATCAAAGCACTGCTGAGAACAGATGTTCCAGGCTTTACAAATTCCAGCATAAGTATTTTTTACGACATTTATCCCTGCTAGATTCTTTCAGCCATATTTTTCCCCACAAGAAGCATGTAGGCACTTCCCTCCTCGGGGAGGACATGTTCACATGTGGACTGGTCTCCAGCCACAGACCCTCTCCTCCCAGCATCCCTCCCCATCCACAGTGAGGAGAGTTGTGCAGTGTCACCAGCAGCTACGGTGGTGGCCAGATTCCAGCAGAGCTGGGCATGGTGTTCCCCACTTCACAAGGGAAATTTAATATAGGAATCACTGTGACAGTGCTCAGACTCTGTCTCTCAACCCTTCACACAGACCCTCTCACAGAAAAGTCATTGCTCCACTACCCTGACACCAGAGTACAGAGCCCTCCATAAGGTGTCTTTTTGTTACCAGGGCATAGGCTATCATCATCCCTCAAGGCCACAGCAGGCCACCACTGTCTTGACAAGCTCTGAGCAACCTCATCCCACCTTAAATCTAACCCTGCTTTGAGCCAGGAGCTGCACAAAAGACCTGCATGACCTTTTCTTCCTAAAATGTTGGATGATTATGGATCTCAAGTAGGAGCCACAAGGAAATGCTCTCAGCCATGTCAACACCCCAAGAAAAACACCTTCCCTGGTCCCTCAGCTCCTTCCATGGATGTGGAACCCTCTGGCTGTGCACAGGAGCTAGAAGGGCGCTTCCCTGGCTGTAGCAGAAGATACTCAGCACTGCCCAGCTACAAGGCCAGATGCAAGCAGGAGATGCTCAGGTGCCTTGGGGCTACTAAAGCCAGATGAGCTGAGCCAGAAGCAGCAACAATGGGGAGCTGCAGGACTGTGCAGGACCCTGCTTGTTCCTAAGACAGCAGCAACAAGTACCCATTCCTAGAGGTGATCATGGAGGCAGAGAGCACATATTTCAACTGCAATGCAAATCACAGTCAAATTTCCACCAAGAGCAAAGTTCCCAGAAAGTTTAGCCCTCCACAGTCAGTTTCCGTGTATTCACGGTCTCAGGAGCATCACCAAGTTCTCTGTTGACAGAAAGTCTAAACACCATGCAGTGCTGGGCAGTTTCATGAGAGTGAGCTGTGTACCAACAGAAGACTCAAAACTACCCCAGAATCTGAAACATACAATTTACCTCCAAATAACATTGGCTTTCTGACCCCTTTCGAAAAAAAGGGATGTGAAACAACCAGCTCCTTTCAAATTTCACATATTCACAGAAGACGGTGTTTGTGAAGAGGACCCCACAAGCACATCACTTCTCTAATATGTGCCCAATTTAGTTTCACCTGTCTCCATGTGCTCCCTTCCCAATTCCTGCAACCTGCTTGCACATCCTGTTTCACTATGAACACAAGCTTCTTCCCTGGGGCAGCAGCGCTGCCTTCACTTCTCCTCACAGTGAGCTTAGACAGCAGTCAAAATGGGAGCAAAAAAACTAGGTAAGTTTACCTTTCCTGCTTATCTAGACTGTGAGCCCAACCAAGGCATCACCAGGGCTGTGGCAGCTCTTCACCCTGGGCTTTGGGTACCACCAAAATGACAGAGCAATAGGCCCACAGTTAAGTCGTCCATCAAGAAGATGAGAGAGCGACCTCTGAAAAAGCAGCACAAGGCCAAGGAGGTCTCCCAGAACAAGAAAAAATGAGGAAAACACATGAGAGGAGAGAAGCACCAAGGATATAGTGACAGGGAAGATGCTGAAGGCGAGCACAGGTCTGGAGAACAAGGACAACAACTCAAGCAAAGGCTGAAGGATGTTGGAAGAGCAAACACAAGCAGAGAGAGGGTCTGTAAAAAGCCTCTACCAGCAAAAGAATCACAAGTAATCACAGCAACAGTCTTCCTCTTGCCAATTCCATGTGCTTTTCTTGATGGACCTCCTAGTCTAAGGACTTCTTGTGTTGTTTAAAACTCATCTACTTCTTCTTTACGAGGTACAACTTTGTATTTTAAATACACACAGAAAATGTGCTGAAAATTTAAACACTCACATGAAATCTTGCTATGCTGGGAACAGGGAGTCTGTATGTGCACAAGCAAGTGCTGGCACACAAACACACTTGCATTCACACCTACACTACAGCTTTTCAGAAAAAGGACTGTTCCCTTAAGAGTCCTCAAAGTGAGAAAGGAAGCAGGAGGGGTGTACAGCACTGTCACACAGCCAGGCCGTGCTCCCCTGCTCCAGCCTCAGAGACAACCAGCACTGATATCAAAGTCTGTTTTCCTGCAGGTCCTGTCCAGTCCCTCCCCTCATCTGTGGGAGCATCACCCCAACAGCTGCACTGCCTCCTGGGCTGCAGCCGCCTCTGGGGTGTGAGCCTGGACCACCCCTGCCCTTTCACTGGCCCCGTGACAGTGCCATCAGCCACGGGCAAATGACAGCATTTTCAGAGCCCAGGATGCAACGAGGGAATTTTAAAAGGGCACTCCAGTCAGCATCAGAATTTAATGGAATTGTTCTGCTGAGTTATTAATGTCACAGTCCTGCTCCAGAACTGAGTTTGTTTTGTTATCTTTCCTCCCCACTCCAAGTGAATTTGCTGGGTGATTTTAAGAAAGAGAAAAAGGCAGTGACCAATTCTCGGGCTTTCTGATTTAGACATTAAAAGAGAAAAAATATTCCTACATTGTTTCCCTCTTGTTTTTCTAAATAAAAATAATGTATAGCCCTAACTGGATAATAAATACGCTCAAAAGCTGTCCTTAAGTAAAAGCTTTTGATAACAAATTGCCTGTGCTAACCGCTATTTTACTGTTGAATTTTTTATTGTTGCTTAAGCACTGCAATTATGCTAATAAGCCTGAGAGGATGGTACACTAAAGCATTGAATGTGACAGATATAATACTCAATAAAATGTTAATCTTACCTGAAAATTGGAATCAAACAGCCTTATTAGTATTTATGGATATGGCACCTCCAACATGTTTCTCTTAAGAGGAATATATATATGCAATAGATATTTCCAAATATACCCTACTATTTCTCATGCCTCCACAGAATTTAATTCCAGGTGGCTATTACCCCTGCTGCTAATTGCCAGTCCCTTTTGGAATAAGAAAAAAGAGTGTTGCCTTCTGGGCCATGCAAAACTCCTGCACATTGGAGGGCTTTTCCCCTTGCCGTCTGGAGGATGGCAGCTGTCCATGGGGATGGGGACAGCTCTCCCCAACTCTCGACATGGTCACCAGGTTAGGGAGGGTGTGGCACCACACAACAAAGGCTCTGCTCTGGCACCCTCTTACCTATTTTCCCCATATCCTCTCCTTTTATGTGCAAGGCAGGTAAATCCAGCAAAGGGTTCCGTTATTTACAGGTGCTGGAAAAATGACTTCTGGATTTTAAGGTGAGCCTAAAGACAAACTTATTTATTTCACTCTAAAACTTTCCAGCCAGTGCTGACAGGGAACCAGACCCATCTGCTTCTCTGCAAGTTCCAGCACTCCTGATTTGGACCCAGAGCTGCTGAGCTGTCACAGGGGTCTGGCACGGAGGTGCTCTGTGACTTTCCACAAGTTGAATTACTTTCTGCACCTTTATTTCACCACCTAGTCCCAAGCCTGCTTTTTTAATCGATGGCATTTTTTTTTTCCCCACATGTAGGCTTTTTTTAGGGGGATTTTTTGGCCAAACTCATGGGTTTCAGACCCAGCCTCAGGGCTCCACTGTCATGAACTTCCTGTGAATAAAATGCAAGTGGTCTTCAGCACCTTGACTTTCTCATCTACAGAAGGAAGAAAAAATAAACTCAGAACAGCCACATGCTTCAGACGAGCTATGCTTATATCCATGATCAGGCTCTAAAGAGACCATTTGTACACAATGGACAGTGTAGCTTTCAAGGGCTGCAGGTTAATGCCTGAATAGCAGCTGCTGGTTTCCAGCTTCACTCCTCATGCTGCTCTCACCCACAGGAGTCAATTCTGCTGATGGGGCAGCAGAAATATCAATAACCAGCATGATGTTTCCTGATAGTAAAGCAAGATTCTTACCACTGGATGATGCACACTTCCATGGTGGCAAACATTAGGTGGGAGATATCTGGGAACTGTTTTCATGAATAGTCACAGCAGGGAAAACCCAACTGGCTCTCCATTGAAATCTAGGATTCCCAAAGGGCTCAGAGATCACAGCAGGTAACCCACAGGACACAACTCAAAACACCACGGGACACTCATGGGCTCTCTTAAGCAACGCTTGCAACACGCGCTGGCTTGCACTGAGGGCAAGGATGGAGTGCAAGGATGGGAACAGGGTGGCTTCGCAGGACAGAGCTTAGAGCAGCTCCACGAACCCTCATTTGCATTGCAAGGAGCACAGCACTTGGAAAAAAAAAAAAACAGTTGCTAAATTAAGGGAAGCTACCAACTGACTGAGCTGGCATCTCGAAGAGCCAGGAGATGCATCCAGGGCTCCTCCACCCCAAGCAAGCCCCAGCATGAGATGCCAGACACCAAATTTCAGGAGCAGACAACTTAACCAGGCACACAGCCACAAAGTGCTGCAGGACCACACAGCAGCCACTCCCACAGAGGTGGAAGGACTCATCCCTGCCATGCTAAGTGAGTCTTGTCATTATTTTCAACTGTGCAGGGAAATCTAAATTGAACTTTGGCATATTGCTTGCTTTTGCTAAGCAGCAACGCTCAAATGTTAACTCCAGTCCTGACAGGCATATTTATGGACTATTCTTTGCAAATAGAAACACTGACGAGTCCGAAAGGTAACCACAAAAAAATAACAACAACAATAAAAAAGAAAGCGCACAAGGCTGGAAAACCATCACTGCCATTGGCACAACCCCTCAACTTATTAACTGTCCTTGCAACAAGGTGAACTGCAAGGTCTTGGATTTATTTGATTGATTGAGATCAAAAGATCATAGGGGAACACAGTAAATTGTATCTTTCCACGAATGCATTTTGCTTTCAAGATTTGAGCAGATAGTTAAAGGAACTGAAAAGCTCAAGAGGAGGAAAAAAGAAAAGAGAAAAAATAAAAAAACATGTACAAAGGTGACTTCAGAAAGGCATCTCTTATTTTCTTCTTGACACCATCTGCATTTCTTAGAGCTATTTGCAAGTTTCTTCCATGTCCTCATACCCCTGGGACACCACAGCTTATCTCTGCTAAGCAGAAGATGATAAGGAGCAATAAGACACTGTATAACTCCAGGGCAGACACCAGTGTTTGCTGACATTATGGATGAAATGTAAATTTTAGAGAAACCAAAGTCCAACAAGAGGTTGAAGAACTTCCCATTGAATTCCAGATGTCCTACAAGATAAGACAGGTATCTCACTGATCTTCTTAACCGGACCAAGGAAGACAAAGCACCTGAACGCCCCTCTTGTCATACAATGGCTTGGAGGCTGCCTGAGCCCAGGCTCGATTTGTCATCGGCAGCTCCCAGGGAAGGGACAAAGGAGGAAGAAGCAAGGGAACTAAAGGAGCAGCCATCTTCATAACATAATTTCAAGACCTAGCTGGTGAGCCAGCACTTTTAAACTCAGGAAAAGCCTGCTGTGTTTGCTGTCAAGACAAGACAAAGAAACACAATGGAGAACAAGAACAGAAGAGCAAGAGAAGAAAAATGAAACTCTCCTCCACTGCATCAGCCCTGGAAACAGAGAGGAAAAGTAATCACTTGGTGCCTCTCTCTGTGTTCCACATGATATTTGTGTTTTGCTCAGTATACCTATATTTGTAGCATTGTGTTCTCATGTCACAATAAAACAGACAAGATTACACTCCTGAGAGTAAGAGTAAATCCCTTACATGGACCATGGAAGAGACCCAAATTTCCAGAAACTTGCTACAAAGGAGCCAGAATTGATACAACTTCCTGTTTTTACCACAAGTTTACACTCCAGGCCAACAACAGAGGATGAAACCTCTTCTCTTCCCTGAGCTTATACTTTCCTCCAGAAGAATATCACCATTCAGGTAACAAAGACAATGAGCACCAGCACTAATTGCCGCTGCATCAATTCTTCACCAAACCATGCAGCTCATTCTGCACAGATACACTCAGCTTTGCCTTTCACCTTATCAGCTTTGAATAACGTTGTTAAGATACGAATTTCACACATTCCCATTTCTAATCATCAGTGGGTTAGAAGGAGTGTCCAGAAGTCACCTAGTCTATTTTTCCACCACATGGGAGGATCGGTGTTCCTAAAAGCACGTCTGCTACTGCTTTTCCAACTCGTTCTTAAACCTTTCCATGACTGAAACTGCCTAACCTCCTGGGCGGATCCATTCCAGCACTCAGCTATCCTTAATGCAGATCATTCACTGACACCTCAGCTAAATTTATCTTGCTGCAACTTAAGTTTATAATTTGTTTTATTTACGGTAGACAGATTTAGTTTATTCCCTCTCTCCATGACAAGTTCACTGTTTCCAAAATTCACAAGTTGAGGTAGTGCTGCCTGTCCTCTCATTGCCCATTCTGCTTCTTCTCACAGCACATTCTCAATCTCTGGATGTGTATGTCTTTCCTTACCCCAAGAGAGCAGGCACTTGGATATCACGAGGCTGTTTCAAGGGAAGACGCTCACCTCCAAAGGCTGATGCATTCAGGCACACCGAGTTACAAAGTACTCTGAAACAAGAAAAATAAAAGATTTGTCTTCAGGATGGCAGGCAGAGTCCAGTTCAGGAGTAAAGGAAAGACCAGCAACTCTTAAGTGCAATTTTCCCCACCCCATTATTTAACATGCAAACAGATCTTCAAAAGCAACATCACCGACTGTAGACCATGCTCCACCGCTTCAAGTTGGCCACGTTTTTTCTGACAACCACCATAAGGGTTTGATAAATTTGTGTTCTAGGAAACAAAGCATTCATGGACTTTGCAGAAGGTTCTGCCAAGGTATAAGCAATATCCAGCACATGTCAAAATCAGATAGCTCTGACTTCAAACCTTTAAGCTCTGTGACAGAGGACAAATTTTGACGTTACCAGTGGTGACTATATTTACAGTGTCACTGAAACCAACAGAGTCAAGATTTCCAGTCTACTCTGAGATTTAAATGTGTGTAATTATGGGATAGATCCAGAAGGTTAAAGTCAGGTCTGAAGAACGGCTTTTGTATTCACAAAATACTCCCTACCTCCCGATCTTCAAGATGTTCTACCTAGCAAAACAAAAAATCTCTCATGAACCCAAGTATTTGGTGACAATGTAGAAAGATAAAGAAAGGATTTACATGAACAGTGTTCAGAAACACAGGGGAGAGCTCTGAATGACAAAAACATCCCAAATTTCATGAACGATAACAAGCAGCAAGGGAGAGCAGCAATAATACATTTGCCATTCTACTTCTGGAGGCTCTCAGAAAAGCAGAGTTAGATGGTAGCAGACAATTTGCAACAACAGCACCTTTCAGCAGCAGGTCACCTTTTGCACCCCATCTCATCTAAATTCCTGTCTCCCCTCAGCAGGAGCTGCTCCTGCCCCCAAAGGATCAAGTGGCTTTGTAACAAATACGCCTTTTCCGATGGCTGAAGCCAAGAAACACTCGATTTGTCACCCGCTGTGACAACAAGATGCTTGTTGCACATCTAAGGATGTGCCAGTGCAAGAACTCAGTGTCTTCTCTTTTGCATGGATCATCCATCTGACCGTTCCTTTGGCTACCGCACTTTGTCCATCTTCAAGTTTCTGCTTGGGATGTTTTTTTTCATCCTTTGTAATCCTACCCAGCTGTCCTGGGCTTTTGCTTTCCTTCATCACTTGCACTCTTAGCAATGCCAACACTTACAGCCAGCCAGCCCAACTGCTGTCAGCACAGGAAGGCGACACACTCCTGTTTAGCACTGACTGGATACCAGAAGTGCTGTTTCCAAGGCTAAAGAGGAATACCTGCACGAATAACATCCCTAAAGCAGCACACAGTAACTGAGGAGACTGAACAATAAATGCCTGAAGGTGAAAAACCCAAAGTAATCTCAAAATGTATGTTGGACAACTGATAAAAGACTCTAAATGTATGCCCATCTTTAAGGGTGAAAGTAGTTCCAAGGACTTCAGCAAGATCATCTGCAGCATCAGACATGCTACCTCCCAGAATACTAGTGAGATAAGGATGTTTAGTAAGGGACAGAGATATGAGGAATGCTTACACCAAGAAAATACACCCATTTCTACAGCTGAATTACGACAGCTGTTGAAAACCATGGAGCAGCATTGAATGGCAGCCCAGGACAGGGAGCCAAGACAACTACCACATGCAATTGAAACTGCCAAGGGATTAAGTTAGGTCAAATGTAATTACACAAATTGGATCCTGGCCAGAGTACTGGCTTATTTAAGAAAATTAAAAGAGGTGTTCAAAAGTTTCAGAGATTGAGTCCTCCTCCTGTTAATTATTTGGTGAGTCAGTCAGTGAAGTCTCAGTACTCTGAGAGGCCATCTGAAAAAGGGGAAAAAAAAGAGGCATAAACTTGAAAGGCATTAGGAGTGATTAGCAAAAGCCTTTGTTCTCCATGGCAATCCTGGCTGCACCAGTGCGCGAAAGCCTTTCATGTCCATTGTGAAAAGTAGCCTCAGTTCCTTTGATACTTCTGGGAGGAAGCGTTTAAATTTACAAATATCCCGTTGACAGAAGTTACAGACAACAGTCGAGGAACTTCTGCATAACCCAGCCAGATCATACCCAGCTCTCAGGCAGGCAGTACTCCTGCTGAAGGGAGGAATGACAACAAGACACAAAGAAGTTCACTGACACCTGGAGCAATGTCCACTCTGCATGCTAGTGGTACATGAAAGCCAAGTCATGTTACAAAGGAAGCTGCAGCCATGTGGGACAGTGACTTCCTCCTCCTCCTCCTCATTCAGTTTTCAGAAGATGGAGAGCATGCAAGGCAGGCAATGGTAAGGAGACCAGAAAGGAAGCTTTGTGGTCTGGCAGCTGAGCATCACTTGGAAAGATTAGATCCTGTTTATTCCTCTGCCATAAACCTTCCGAACGATAGGAGCAAAGTCATATATATATCAAATTTTCCCACATATTTATTGCTGTGCCTTTTCTGGCTGAATAAAGATACAGAAGGACCAAGTCCAGAAGAGACAAGAACTAGCAGGCAGGGATTGAGATTCTCTGTCCAACCTTTAATCAAGACTTGTACTATAACCATGTACAGCACTACAAAACATGAAGTGTTCTGAAAAAACAGGCCTTGTAAGTCTCAGTTTTGGCACCTGAAAGAAGTAGATGCCTCTGCTACCTCTGCATCTGGAAGTCATCATTAGAGATACACTCATCGCTGTCTTTGAAGCGGTTGGATGCGACAGTAAAAGCAGTACGGAATTGGAGATTAACCTTTTTTGGGTAGCTTATTCACTGAAATGTTCAGATGATGCACATGAAACAAACCATTTTTTGACTGACATGAAAAAAATCAGAGAGATGAAATAACTATCTTCTCAGCAAGTGCCGTACACGAGGCGCATCAAGTGACACGGCTTCGTCTCACAGTGACAGCAGGTGAACATGCAACTGAAGCCTCTGCCATATTGATTTCGTGTGCTTTTTTTTCCCCCTTGACTTTTCATAAAACAAGCCAGGAAAAGGCAGACATTTCACAGCACAGATTGGTGCAATTTGTGCTAATGGCCCAAGCGTGGATGCAAGCAGCAGCTTGCTTCTCTTTGTGTGGAACAATCAACAGGGACAAGTCTGGTGGGACAACTGCTACCACAGCACACCTTGCCCCAACCTAGCAACACCTCCTCCTCCAACAGCTTCGCAACAAGCAGGGCAAGAACTAAGAACACAGGAAAAAAAATCTCTGCTGTCTTGCCATGCTGTGCACAATCCAGGGGCAAGCAAACGTGGAAAGAGGTTGCATTCTGCGCTGACCACACACAAGCTGTCGTTCTTCCAAAAGGTAGTCAAGTGCTCTTCCAGGTAGCAAAAGCACGAATGTCTTAAATTCCTCATCCCTGGCACTCCTCTGACAAGGTAATCACTCCCTTGGAGTCCTCAGGCACCACACAAATGACAAAGACATAAATTTCTTTTACAAATAGGAACGAAACAGCATGGCAGTTCTTCCCATTCTTCCCCAACACCTTCCAACCAGCCTCCTCTGCAGCAGGTCCACCGCTAGCACCGGAAAGACCCACAAAAAAAGGCAGGTCAGAGCCAAAGCCACGACATGGCCAGTGCCACATGCGGGCACCACCGCACATCAGGGGAAAGCACAGTGCTGATGTTACACACGCTACAAAAAAAATACACTTTTCAGCACAAAACAGGGCAGCCTGAAGGGTTTCATGCCAAAGAGGGACCTGCTGCCATGGTGGCCAGGGTGTGCAGGGGGACATCCCCCCGTGGCAGCAGCGGTGATTAACCAATACTGATAATGGCCTCCAGTGCCTGAAACAAAGCAGAAGGAAACAGCACAGCAAGGACTAATGCCAAGTGGCAATAAAGACAGAGGCAGGGCTGTTGTTCATATAAGACTTTTTTTTTTTTTTTNAAAAAAGGTTCTGCATGCAGGGACATCCTGTTCACTATATTAAATTAAAGGGATGATTCAAGAGGGAACAGCTTTCAGCAGACGGGGCGGGGGGAAATCAATTTCAGGTTGCTATGGACAACTGGGCTGTCTCCTGTAAAACAGAATCGGATTCAGCTCTACAAACCTGAACACTAAACATTCCCTCAAATACAATACACACACGCTCACTAAATTAATGAATACAATAAAACACAGACTTGTGTCATCTCCCAGGTTTTTTGGCTGAATGAAGGATGTGCTCAAATCTGCTAATTACCACTAAATACAGGACTGGAGTTTGGCTCAGTGGTGGCTTTCTGACTGCCAGTCCAACACTGCCTTACAGGGGAAAAGCTCTTTAATAGCCAAGTAAACCAGAGCAGCGTCCAGATTCACCTCGCTCTGGGCCCTTCCGTGTGCTCTGCACTTGCAGCGGGATCTAAAACCATGTGCTGCTGATCCAAGCTCCTGAAGAACTCAGCTAGAAGGGACAGCAAAAGCTCAGCCTGAGGCTTTCAAGAGTGTCCTGGCTGATACTGGACAGAGGCCATTTAACCTGCCCCTGGTCCCTGAGTAGCCTGAATAGAAACAATGCCCTCCACCTGAGCAGCTGACCTATGTTAACAGCTGCCAGTAAGAACCTCACATGGAGGGACCACTGGGGACAACACCACTGGCCATGGTCCAACCGGTGTTCTCTCCCCATGCTTTGCACTGGAATAATGTCAAACAGGTTTTAAGCACCTTCTCCACTCCCTGCAGGAAGAAAAACCCTGGTGAGAGAGACTGGAGCAGAGATGAGGCATCTGATTCTGTGTCCTTTCCCAGCAGCTGTTAAGAAATCAAAGAAATCCATCTAGATCAATCTCTCCATCAAGGCAACAGGAAACATTCCCATCTCATGATACTGTAAGTCTTATGGAGCAGTTAATGATTTTCCAATGAAATGTACCATCAAAATATAAAATTTTATTAGCAAAATCAATGATGTGTGCAGAGACAGTCCCTCGTGTATCTTTAAAAAAAAAGTCTATGAATAAACCTGACAGGAATAAAGAACATTGTGCAATTATTACAGCTGTTTTACAGGATTCTCTAATAATGACAGCCCATACTTCTGGTAAGACACCTTAAGGCAGTACCACAAAAAAAATACATAAAAGGAACAGAAGCACAGCATTCCCCTGCACTTGGAAGGTGCATTGCGTTTATTAAATTACATTTTTTTTTCCCAACAAGAAGATAACATCCTGGAAACAAAACCACCCCAACGCTTAAAGAAATATTTACCAGTCACCCATCTTTTTCTCCTTCTCCACTAATTCAGTGTTTCATTGCATTATAAAAGCAACCAGTGGAAATTTACACCCATTTAAACCTAGCAGAAATGGAAGCAAGATAGAGAGGCCGAGACTTTTCAGCACCCCCAAAACTCATGATGGCCCTAAACCACGCACACAGGTCAGGTATCTGCTGCATCCAAGAGTCCTCTGCAAGCAATACACCCATCTCAGAACACAGGAATGGATTCCTACCAGCCTGCCAGTCTCCTGTTCTCAACTGGCAGCTATCATCCACATCAATACCATCATAAAGAACTCAGACAGTCAAAACATTAAGGCACTCCAAATCCAACACTCGCCAAGCCCACTACCCAGTTTTTTGTGGAGGTCTGGCTAATGAACAAAGAGCACCATTAAGTCGCATTTATAGCAAAATGCTCAAGAGCGCACTTACGTGAAATAGTGCCAAAAAAAACCACTTGACAGTTCTAACCCAAACCTATACACAAGAGCCTAAGGTCCAATCAGAGGAAAAAATTAGGTCTCTCTTCCACCTGGCTTTAAACAACCTCCGGATGCATGTGGGGATGGATAAGGAAAGAGTAACAAGAATACTCAACAGATGTTTCCATTAGCATAGATTTGCCATTCATTTCTCTTTCTTTTACCATCAAACTCCTTTATTATCCTTGCTGGATAATTTACAGTGCTTGTTGCAAAGTACAGTCTCTAGGAACAGAGACAGCAAACACTTGACAATGTAGAAGTTCAAAGAGCTGAGCCATGCATGACCTGCAAGCAGATTGCTGCTATTTCCTTGCATGTATAAAAGGGCTTTGCCTTCACACAGTGCTGGAACTTGTCATCATGAAACACCCTCCTATTACAACATGGCCCAGAGGAGCTACTATTTTGGGTCCTAATAACGTGCTGAGTTCTACAGGAAAGAAAGAAGGAAAGTAACATGGAACAACCCAGCTGTCAAGGAGAGAAACAGATGGGATCCGCACAAAGCTACACAGATTGCCTTAGTCAAGTGCTGTCACAGCCCATCCTCGAGAAGGGAAAGCACGGTGCAGGAGCTAGATGAAAGGAGCTTGTGAAATTAAGTAGCATCATCACCTCCACAAGGCCTGTGAAGAGACAATAGAGAACTGCTTTCCAGGCACTCTGATTCCAAGGCAGTAAAACATGACTCAAGGTTGTCAAGCTGCTTTTTCCAAATTCCTTTTGGCTGAGTGACAATTGCCCAATTCTCCCACCTGTTTGGCCCCCATGAAACGCAGAGAGCATCCACAGAAGCACAAGTCACATCTGTGGTCTTGGAAAAGCTCTCCCTTGAGTAGCAGGCACAAACAGGGCTGGCTGGAGACGTCCTTGCTAACATGGCCCCAGGTGCTGGCACACAGCCAAGCTGCCAGTGCGCAGGTAGCACCAGGATTCACCCTGCTGTGGCTTCCAGTTCACAGTGTGCCTTCCCAACAATCTAGGAAACCACAACACTTGCCATGGCAGTTCAGCTCCCAGTGCCTTGGCACACCGTGAACCAGTGACAGACCAGGAGAGGGGAGAGACTGGCCTGACCTTCCTCATTCAAGCTCTCAAGAGGGTGCTGCACCCAAGAGAACAAATGAGTGCTTTGGAAACCCAGGCCCACTTGGACATATCAGGGCCCATATCTAACAGATAGAGAACCTGTGCTTTGTACTTCCAGCCTGAGCCCAGGTCAGAGCAGCCCGAGCACAGCCATTCACGCCCACAGTGATTCAAACAACAGAGGCTGAAGCCAGATTATGAATGAAGTAACAGGATCGACTGCCTTACCTACCCTCCGCCTCCCACTAAGCGGAAGATGCTGTTCAGGGAAAATATAATTTAAAGGCAGAGGCTAATGATGAATCCGATTGATTTTTAGATGAAAAAATAGATGTAATTGCAGTCTACCTGCTTGCAGCTTGCCAAGTCAGAGTGAGCTTCAGGAGAACCTGGCCCCCTCTCCCATTCCTCATCCCACCTCAGACTCCCACCAAAGCAAGAAAAAACCTCACAGAAAAGGAATTCCTTTACACAAGACAGTATACACAAGACACAATCGAGTATTGCTCAGAGCCAGCTCAGCGCTGGCTTCCCTCTTCCTGCTAAACAGTACAGAGCCTGAATTAATGGATGTACAGAGGGCCCACTTTCCAGGGAAAAGCAAATTCCGAGTTTGCAGCTGGGAAGAATGCATCGTATGTCTGGTATTCACGCTGCGCCCTCTTTTCCTCTTCCTTTTTTTGGCCGTATAAGGAGCTGAGCACAGCAGGCTGGACCAGCGAGTGCAGCTCTGCCTGCTCAGCACCGTTAGACCTCAGACTTTGTTTGTCTTTACTGGAAATCCAATAAATCCATGAAGGAAAAAGGCTAGCGCATATGCCATGGAAGGTCAGGCTCAGACATCGCAGCCTGGAGACGCAGGATCCGAACAGGAGCCAGCTGAATGAGACCAGCCCAGAGAGTGCTCCTGCAGAGCTGCAAACACATGCACTGCACAGGCAGTAATTACCTTCATTACACTGCAGGGAAGGAGGGGTGTTAACTTAAAAACTAGACACTATTGCAGCTACAGTCCTAAAGGGCTGTTTCACGGGTTTGCAGCACTCAAGTAATACCTGCACAGGAAATAAAAGACAACCTGGCCTTGAATGCACACACCTGGGGCTGGGAGGATTACGTGCCTTTGGCCACAGAGAAATACGTCCACTCTAACACACATAGGTTATAAACAGGAGTGTGGGATTGCATTTTAGAGATGCAAATTGCTGGGAATTTTTCCTAGAGTCCTGACAATCCCTAAGCTCAAGTCTATTGCAGCAATTTCAGCCGCTGACTGGGATTTCCATATCCCCAATGCAATTACAGTATTACCTTCCAAAAACATAAAACCTTTTTGCCATTACCGCTTCTTATGTAAACAACAGACTATTCCTGTGGGCACCCAGGGCACTGCAGGAGCAAAAAGGAGAGGGAAAGACACGCACCACATTACCTTCCCTTTAGGGAGAGTGATGGGTGCTGCCCCATGGGATCACAATACCAACCATCAGAGCCCCTCATGCTTGGCCCTAGGACCGAAGTGCAGGGGCAGAAACTCACAAGCAACCCAAGCCCATCCAACCACCCTGTCTTGCCCTCCCACCTCTGCCAAGGATGTGAAGCTCCATCTCCTTCCCAGCACTAGCACCTCTGGGCTGCAGTTCCCCATTGCCACCTTGTCTTTGGAGGTTCTGTCCCAGCCCCTGCAGCTGCCTGCTCCCAAACCGCCACCTCCACAGAGCTGCCTGCACAAGAAAGGGAAGGACAGTGGCCAGAAGCCTCTTCATGACACCTGAAAACAGTCCTCAGCTTTCACCTGTTATATCCAGATGGAGTCAGGGATGCTTTGAAGCACAGAATGAAGCAGCTTGGATGAAGACACACAGCTGAAACTCAACTGGGGGAAGGGAAAGTTTCTAGCCTCATTAATAACAGCCTGAAATTAAAAGCAGAGCTTGTAGTACAGCTGCAATTTCAGCTACCCCGCTGCTTGTGTTAACAGTGTGGCTTTATTATGGTCAGGGATTAAAACCAGCTTCAACAATTAAAGGAGGAAAAAGCAAAAAAATAATGACTGAACGAAAGAACCACCACCAACAAAAATCAGTATAAAAAAAATTCCTGCGGGCTGGAATGATTAGCAAAAAACAGTTGTATGCTGTGAGGAGCATGAGTGAATGCTTCCTTCCCCACACAGGCCCACACATGTCCCTGACAAGCGTATCTGTCCCCCACCTGTGGGAAACCACCCAGTGCCCTGTGGCTCAGCACCAGCCACCATCAGCCTCCCCAGAGATGTCATCTCCTGCCCAGGAACAGGTGCTCTACAATCACTCTGCTCCAAGCAGACAGCTTAGAAACTTCCTCACTCCTGCTGTCTAAATAACACAGCATGAAGAACAAGAATGGAAAGAAAATAGTCTTGCAACAAATGACTAACATGCCTCGAACTTCTCAGGAGGCACCAGTCTCATCGAGCAGCTCGGAAGAGCTGAAAAGCAGCATGCCTGTGTCTCTTGGAGTTGAGCTGGTTGCCTAAGGGTTCATCCTGCATTCCCTGGCACCTGCCCTGACACCAGCCAGGGTAAGCTGCCAGTGGGAAGCCTCTGCTTGTTGCATCTCAATACAACAGTCATTGCCTTTGAGGGCTTGGCCAATAATGCTGAGATTGAACCTACTCATTCTTCTTTATAAGAATTAAAAGCAATATTTTCACGAGAAAGAGGGAGACTATCTCCCTTCTCCTCTTTCACCTTCCTGATAAAAGCATTCCCTGGAGGACATCACCTTTAGGGTAATCACCTACATTCACTGCAAAGCTACTGAGGACCAGAAGTCCCTTCAAGGCCAAAAATAACACACATCAAGCTCACATTTACTTTTTCTCAACAGTGTTCATGCTCTGTGCCCTCACAGGCTTTAGCTTCCATTTCTCCTGTCTGCAAAGCAGAGGACATAAGCAGGGTCAGCCCAGCTGACCAGAAATTTTTGAGTTTGGGATTTCTTTTACTCCTTTTACTTCACTGTTGCTTTTGCCTTTGATCAACAACAGAAAGAGAGCACAGCCACAGCAGGAAGGCATCAGTTTTCTCACAAACACAGCCACACCTACAGCTCTTTCTCCACTGCAGAAGGTTTGGCCTTCAAAAATCAATCCAAACTTGGCCCATCCACCAAAGCCACCGCCTCTGCACTATGTGGATATTAACCCAAGGACCACAGGACATTCCCAGAGATATGCTCTGGGCAAATTCCTGCAGCTACCGCAGAGCTGCAATGCCCCAGAGTCAACCTCCTGACACAATGACGGTCATCTTCACCAAGACAACACATCCAGATTGCTGCAGTGTTTCCCATGAGTACACACTGGACAAATCTGGTCCTCATGGCTGCTGCAACCCAGCAGTAAAAGTAATGCTGGGAACACCCAACAGATCTGAGCCCCGTTCCTGCTCTAGGATGAATGAAGAATGATTTTCCATAAGGGATTAAAGTCACATCCCTGTCAAGGAAGCTATTGGATGACAGAAAAAGTCTTCGCCATTTTTGGAGAGAGAATAGTGGACTCTGAAAAATTCTTGCTGCTGCAATGAAGGACAGTGACATCCAACCCAAATAAAGAAGATCCATCATTATATGACAACGGAAGTGCCCAGACACCTGCCCTCAAAAGCCAGCCAAAAGCATTTTACACTGTTTGCTTTTATAAGCCCAGAAATACAAGCTAGGCTGTGCCAACCCTTTGCAATTCCCTTCACTGGAAGGTACAAAGGACTTCAACAGAGCTACACCTGAAGCCACGTCTGCAAAAATATCACAGCTAAGGTAGCAAGTCCCCACCAGCCACAGAGCTTCTGCACCATGTCCAGGGCAGGTTTGGTACCTTAAGGAAACCAAAATCTCCTTTCTTTTTACCCTGAAGTCTCCAGTATTTCAAAACCATTTAAATTAAAACTAACAAGCCCCACAGTACACTTTCTCAGACACCAGAGCACTTTCTAAATGCTAAGGTGACTGCAACCAAAAGTCACCATGGCTTAACAAATTCGGATGACGTGACTTCATTGTGGTTTCAGTTAAAGGGCTTTGCCTTGCCTTTTCAGCAGGCTGGGAGCACACGTGGCCAACACAACACAGCCAGCTATGAGAATGAACCACCTCCAGGCAGCCTCATAGCTCCATCATGGAAAGCATTATATCCCCTGCTTTGCAGACAGGAGAAATGGAAGCTAAAAAATAAACAGCCATCAAAGAAACCCAAAAACAACCACACACAAAACAACAAAATCCCCCAACAAGGGTATAGAAAAAAAAAAACCAACACAAGACGTGAAGTTCGGAGCTGCACTGCCCCAACACACTCACTCCTGGATGGAAAAGAAGGGGATATTTGAAGGATGTGGGATGATGGCTGCACCAGGTACTGCCTGGCAGGAGGTAAATAGGCTGTGGCTTAGGGAATGTGCACGGAAGCAGGAAGGACTGAGGAAGTGCCGGCCAGCAAGGAAGGTGCTGTGGCCATAAGATGTGGCCAAAAAAGGCCAAAAAAAATCAGATTATTCAGATCACGTCCTTAGAAATAGATGCTACAGTTTTTCTCTTACGTAGGACTGCACTGAGAAAGACTCCTCCTCTCACCCGATAATTTGTGACCTTCCACATCACAGTCTGAGTGCAAGTGATGTACATTGCTGCACAGGCAGATGGGGACCAACGCTATGGCTGATGTCAAGCTGGACTCCTCCTCCTCTTAAAAAACTGCTTCCAGCTCCAGTAGAAGGATCCCCATATGCTCAGATGGCCAAAATCAGGCAAGTGCTGAGCAGTACCTTTACCTAAAGGCTTTACTAACATCTGAAAGAATTACAATGGGCCATCTGCATATTCTTCTCCTAAAATGTATCTGGTTCAAACCCAGTTCTCCCTCACCTCCTCTGACATATGCTCATATTTCTCCATTAATAGTTGAGGTGCTGGTGACACCCTGAGCAGCTTGCAGAGCTTCAGCGTATCAGCGAAATAACCCACTGCAGCTCAGGGTGGAAACAACACCGGAACCAGTAGCTCCCATGAGTTACAATAGCGCTAAAACTGCCATTAGAGAGTTACTGGAATTTACTGGGTTAAACATGCCAATATCTCAAAATCATGAAGGACTTAAACTTTGTACCCGTACAATACAAGAACAAGTTCGTTACAAATGTCATTAACAATAAACTATAACTGCATTTCCAGAGAAGGCAATCTGGGCACCTACAGTGGGTTGCCAGAGAGACAAAGTACTAAAGTCAAGGAAAGAACTCTGGTTTGCCCCTTTTTCTAGCCTATCACAGACACGCACTCCCAAGAACCCAAGCCTCTCCCCTTTAAATGAGGAACCAATCATCCTCCTCGGGTGATACCACAAGCTTTGGGTTTTGTTCCCATTTTAGCATGTGCAAGCCATGAGGCACCAAGGGGACCTGTGAGCTGCTGCTTCTCAGAGAGACCAGACACTCCTGAACAACAGCTCTCAGCAGTTCAAAGCTGGCACTTTCCAGTTTCTGCCGATTTCCTTGATTCCCAAAAGGCAGTCTATGACCCTTGCAGATTGACAACTCTACTTTTGTAATGAAAACATAATGGTCACTTGCTGCAAAGAAACATGAGCAGTCCAGCTAGGAGATGTCAGCACAGCACAAACAAGCCTTCAGCACCACATCATACATGGAGCTGGAAGCCCTGAGATCCTGTCCTCCCCTTTCTAAAGTACCATTTGTATTAACTGGACTTAGCGTGGATCTTCAACATTACCTGAGAACTTTCCTCAGTAGAAGGGGGTCATTCAGGCACATTCGCAGGAGCAAACCTCCTCTTTAGGGTGACCTAAAGTTGGAAGATTTTGCTCTAGCCAACACTGGCAGAGAGGACTTGATCAGAAAAGCACCCAACGTGACTGCTGGTTTTGGCAAGGCTGGATTTACTACAGTAAGGACTACAAAGAAGATCTGCCTAGTCTGGAGGCCAGGGGTCCAAAAGGCAAGCCAAAAAGTTACTTGTTCCCTTTCCTAACAAACTGTGTTTTCAGCTGAAAGTCGCTTGGCAGCTTTCCTGCCAGAGGATGCTGCAGGTCAAGACAAGGGTTCATTCTCGGCCAGGCCGAGCCGGGACCACGAAACACAAGAACAGACAGTGCTCTGCAAACACGGCCTGGAACACCAGGAGAACTGCATCTGCTGGGCTGTCCTCGGCAGCAAGGGATGCTGCTGGCCAGGACTGGTGTGCCCCAGGAAGCACTGACCTGCTCAAGAGCAAGGATGGGGTAAGTACCGAGGCACAAACAAGGCAAGTCTTCAGGCACCCAGCTGCACCACACCTGCCTCACAAACACCTTGAGTTCCTTGCTTCTGTGAAAATCAAGAGCAGTGACATTCTATAACAAAAATGTCACTTAAACTCCTTATTAAAGGTAATTTCCTCTCCCACCTCCTTTCATTAGCAACACTCAAGCATTCATCAAATGATCCCATTACTTCCAGGCAAAACATTAGGCTTCTTACAAAGAACCTACATATTAGCACTGTCTATTGTTCTAACCATAAAAAGTTGTACTAAAAAAATCAATTGAGAAGCACAGTGTCCCATTCACCTGAATAGGAGTTTGCCTTAAATAAACCTATCACACAGGGAAACCCATAAGCGCTTGGGGAACAATGCTTATATGGGGAAAAGATGCAGCAGTAACTACATTACTTTTCCCTTCTAGGCAGTAGCTTTCCACTTAAATTTATACAATGCACCTGCTTATTGTTCTTATTACACAACATTGCATTCACTTCAAATCCATGCTGCAAATATCCCACTCATAGCAAAGAGACTTCAGAAAAGAAAAAAAAAAATGTATTAAAGGAAAGCAATCTATAGTAGCACATTACACAGCACCAATTTCAAGCAGGCTGTCATTCTGATCACACCAGACGGCATTTCAACTCCAACAGTCTCCTTTCAGTGAAACATCCCTGTTACAGCATTATTCTTGATGCACAGAGTCCTCTTGAAATGAGTGATACAAATTCTCTTTGTCATTTCAAAAGGACTGTGTTGCTCAGAGTGCTTTACCTTTTCACACCATCCTTTCCAATAACTTGCAAAGCAGTAAGGCCAAAACAGGCCGTTCTTTAAGGCAAGAATTAAAAATAAATAAATCAGCACTTTCCTTGGGAAGGAACTAGAGAATAGGGCTGTGAATCCCAACTCAGGAGAGCCTTATATGCCACTGCAGATCTAGGCCAACTCAGAAAATCACCTAAGCTGCTGATTAACTATAATATGTGCTTAAGTTGCTTTGACTTCCGTAGGACTTAAGCACATACTTATGTGCTTTCCTGTACAGAAATACTCTCTTAAACCAGATCCCATTTTGTGGGGTTGCTACACACATACATGTGCAGCTCATGCCCCCAAGAAAGCTCTGGCTGCAAACCAGACTGCTTGAATTTTGTGCCTAACTATGGACCAAAGTGTTCCACCTAGAGCTTTAAGTAAAGCTGAAGTCTGGAAGTGCTCTGTCTCACATAGGGACTTTGTGAAGGTTCAGCTCTCAGTCTTAGACTTGGTAAGTGATGCTAAGGTTCCTGAGAGACACTACAACACACTGGAGCTGCAGATGTTTCCAAGAGGAGAAAATCTCCCTAGACCCAGTTCCACCTGCTCTAAATCACACTGTGGAGCAGCCATGGGCTGTGAATGCACAGCAGAGACCAGGAGGACCCTTTACCGGTCCCTTCTGAACCACCACTTCTCCTGGTGGAGTTATGCCTCAAAACACCACAAAGTTTTGTCCACATGAGCAAAGCCATACAGACTTACAACCAGGAAATGTCTCAGCATCAAATGGGACACCAAGTTTCAACACCTCTCCATGTTATCTGTGAGGAATACAGGGATTTCACCCCAGCCTTCCACCACACTTCCTCACTGGGCACGGGCAACTGCTAAACTATCCTGAACCTGCCCTATTATCAAGGAGCTCTCATGTTTCAAACTAGAAACTCAGACAAAAAAAGCCCCTTTGCCCAACCCCTCCCCTCACCAGCTACTCTCTTGCTATTAGAGTTAATTGCAAACACATCATTCCTACAGCTTGGCTGACAGAAAAGAACTCCTGCCATGTAGGGGCTTGGTTTTCCCATCTTGCCTATTCTCAAGGCAGTGCCTTGAGAAAAATAAATTATTATTATATATGTTGGCTTTGCAAACGACTAAAGCATCCTGAGTGCCTGCACGGGGGCATGCTGTTTCTCAGCGTGATCTGAAAGAGCCAAGATATTAAAATCCCACAAAGAACTGAGTTTCTAATGGAAAAATTGAAGTGCCAGATGTTGACACTGATGCTTACTGTAGTAGCCTGGGGCAGAGCCCAAACCCATCTAGGTGAGATGGCCTCATCATCCCCCATTCCTCAATGACTCACATTACAGTCCAGCTGCTCCCACATCCACCCACCCTTGGGGTTACTCACCCAGAAGAGGGATGCACACTATCCTTTCCAAGCCCTGGGCCTTCTTTACATTAATCAGTGCTCTCTTTCAATGACTGTCCAACCCAAACAAGGGATCAAGCTCTTCGGCGATAAAGATGGCACAGAAGAAGGAGCACTTCACAGCAAGACATCAAATGGTACATCCAGGTTTTGGATTCCACCAGTCCAATGGCTCAACCCAACCCTCCATTTGGGGAAGCCCCAACTGAACAAAGCCCAACTCAGTTCAGCAGTGCAAGATGACTATATTTTACCTCTTGAAATCCTTCTCTTTGTTACAGACGCCACCCAGTGAAAATATTACGACGAGAAAACTCTGCAGATTCAAGACACCAAAGTTTTAAGATCAAGCCCTTTGCCAGGAATTAGGAGAGGATCAGGACAGCAAACCACACACTCCCAGCACACCTGTAACTTTTCTGTGCCCAAGATTAGTGTCTGATTCAAACCCACACCAGCCTTTAAAACTACTTCTCCCCAAAGGCTCCAGAAGCAGCGGGGATGCCTGATCCTCCTGCTTTGTGCAAAAAAGCCAAGACCAAGGTGTTGCTTACCCAGGCAGCTGTGAGGAGGGCACCAAGCAACACTGTTCCCTACTGCAACACAACTTCAGGGCTTTTCCCCCCACCCTGTGGGCCTCCAGCATCCTGCGCAAGGGGATGCTGCACCTCCAGTAGCCCAGAGGCTCAGGGAGCTGAGGAAAAGTTTCAACATGCACTCCCACACAGAGGGGAACAGGTTTGAACTGGAGGGTCTCTGTGGGAGTCTTGCACTGAATATGAAATGCACAGTAATGCCAAGCCGTGTTCCAGCTGAAGGCTAAATGCCTGTCTTCCCCTCTCAGAACACATAGATGTCAAAATATCTGCTGATCAGACAAATTACAGAAACAGAGACCACATAGTGACTGCAGGGAGGACAGCCACTGCTGAAAGCCTGCCCCAGGGAAGCGCAGCATCCCAACGTATAAAACAGAACACCATCCAAAAGCAAAAAGAAAACAGAAAAGTTTACTGCCTGTCATTTAAATATGTATTTCTATTACAGAAACACACCAGGAGCCTGCCTGTCCTCCTCCCTCAGCCCCTGCAGGGAAACACATTTTCCTCCAAAGGTGACAACAGATCAAATAAAAACAGAAGTGACAAAGAGACAGGAGGAGAGGAGTTGCAGGATGCTGCAACTTCTCACTTCAAAGCAACAAACTTTTTCTACCATCAAGTTGATTTGAGTATCAACAAAGGGTAAGACTTGAGAAAAACACAGGTAGTTTCAGTATCTACACTTATGCTGCGTCCCTTGCCAACTTTTTCAGTATGTCAAAAAAAAAAAACCATTTTAAAAACCCCAGTGGTTTTCAGTAGTTTCTTACTCCCATGGTTGCTGTGAAAGTCTTACAGAAAACATGGTAGAAATTAAATACTTTAAAACACAAACATGATTGCACACATCTATTTAGCATGAAGCAAAACTCAAAAAATGTTTTTCCCCAAATTATAGTGTGAAATCAATAGAAGGGAATACATTTCTTTGAAGTCAGTGCTGTCCTTTCAAGCTGACCTTCAGTCACCTGAATCACATGCCCAAGACCACCAACAGGATGCAATTTCCATCTCCAAAGCTTTGGTCGTATAGGATTTATTGTTTAAGCTGCAAGGGAAGCACATTACATACTGCTGACAGTGCATTTGCACATGTGAACAAAGATGAGGGTGAGGTGAGATTAGGACAAGCGCGAGGGAATTAGCTCAGTGGGTTATTTATTTCGTGGCAGCACAGATTAAAAGGGCTGACTGTCCCTTTGGCCTCGCAAGCACTCATGTGAGTTATCAAGCACGTTTTATTGGAGGGAAGCAGAAGAGATGTTATCATCCAGGTAAATATCTCAATAAACAGTTGAGTATTTGATGGACAGCACTTTGCATGCGATTAGCATGAAACCTCCCAGGATCCTCAAATGCCTTACAAGGAAATGCTCTTTTTAAGCCTTACTGGGGTGGGTGCGCTGGATCAGTCCCAGCTGAGAGGCAAATATGCTGAGTCACAGGGATCAACTGCACAGCCCGGGATATCACAATCCTCAGGCAGGGCCAGCCTTGCCCAGTAAGCTCCAGTTCAGCAGCAATTGAAGCCTCCCAGTCCCAGCTGGTACAGACAAGCACCCTGTTCATGCCCTTTCCTGCTGGACCAGGCTTGTGAGGCTCTCGAGGGATTGAGTAGCAGATTTAGCAGTAAAAACCAGACAGCCTCATTCCTACTGACCCATTCGCACCGTAACATATTTCTCATTTCTGAGTGACTGGCTGTTCTCTCTCAGTCCTGGTTAATATTATTTGTGTTTTAATGCTTTCTAGGAACCATTCCAGCTTTACATCACAACTACCACCGGATAGGGGAAACACTTAATCTGGCTGGCCTTGTTTTTGGTACTTCACTTTAGGAACTGGTCCAAGCAGTCAGAGAAACAGCAGTGCCTGCCCCACAGCCAGAGCTCTCCCCACATACACTCAGCCCCACTGGGGATGTTGCCTGGAAGTCTGAAGGTGGCTTTCATCAAGGCTGAATCCTGGAGCTCCTCCAGAAATCCTCCAAGAAGCATGAACAAGCCAAATAAAGAGAAACCCACAAAAGCTTGAGATCAAAGGACTCTTTGGGTTCTTTTTCTTTGCAGACACATTGGGTATTTCCCATTTTCTTCCTCTCGGTCTCACCAGCAGCATGTGTTTCTGCAGCCATCATTGCCTGCATAAATCCCCAGCTGAGGCCGAGCAACTGCTGATAACACCCAGGAGAAGGTTTCTGTCACCACTTCATGCTAAGAGCTTGCACTGAACTGCTCAGTGACACCCACCTCAAAACTTCCTGAGCCACTTCTTTACAGGCCATAACTCCCACTAAGCTTTTAAACCCCACTTGTTGTCTCTTCTTTCCCATCCTCAGGTCCAACTCATGAAACTCATGCTTTACAGCAGCCAGAATGACTTTCAGGTGTGCCTCCTGCCAGAGGAAGAGCTGTTCCCCCAGAGTAAGGTTCCATTCCAGCCCAGGCTGGTTATGGAAGACTTTTTGGAGTGCTGTTTCTCTTTTCAGCACTCATCCTGCTCAGGTCAGGAGGAAGCAGGTAGGAAAGGTGAGCACACAAGGCACATCCCACCATGGAGGTCTGGGAGCTCATGCTTCCCAATGCAAGTTTGCTCTGAAGCTCAAACCAGACCCCAACCAGATGCACCTGTTTGCACAGAGGGGCTTTATTCCTGCACCAGTTTGAGTTAGAAGTTACTTCACTCTCTTTCAAACAAGAAGCTGTTTTCTTGCTGAGCAGGGATGTAACCAGCTCAGAGACTTAGAGGTTAGCTCCTCATCTGCAATTCCACACCCCCTTTGCAGTTTGAGCATTATTTACTCTTACAAAGAAGAGCCAAAAGAAAAAAAAAAAAAAAGAGAGAGAGCCCAATCAAGGGTATCTGCTGTTTGGGACAGGCATGACAAGTTCACAAGGTGAATATTCACTGTCACCAGTTCACCCCAGGGAGGGGAGAGGGGGACTTAGTGTTACAACACTGAGTTGTAATTAATTATTTACCCACAGATTTTCTCAGGAACTTGTAACTCACACCCAGCATCTCAGGAGCACGTCTGCAGGGTGCAGGCAATGAGGAAATAGGGGAGGGAAGAGAAGGAGATACCCTAAGTCAGCAGGAAAGTGTAAAGAGCTTGAAGCCAGGGGTTATTAACCAGATAGAATGACCCAGTAATGCAACTGAGAGGAGAAGGAGGATAAAAACCCCAAGGAAGGCTGAATACTGTTAGTTTCCCAAAATACAGAAAGCACGGATAACCAGCACAACTGACCATTAGAATTACATTAAAATACGGATTATATAGCATCCACCAGGATTAAAAAAATCCTCAAGAAAAACTTAATGTACCTCTTCCCAGCAAACCCACACAGTGCCGTGGAGCAGCAGCGAGCATCTGAACTCCAGGCAGCACCTGGAGGTCTCCCATTCATTTATTCTCCGGGAGAATTCCATTTATCTCCCACCACCAAGTAACAACACGTGTGCACACTAATTTTTAGTCAATATTTCAGTGCTTTGGAGGGGAGGGAGCTTTGTGTTGTACTATTTTTCTTACACCAAAAAGGAACTAGAGAGCTCAAAAGTTCAGATCCCAAAAAGGCCAGTGGATTTTATGGGAGGCAGGAGTTCTTTCTAAATTTTTTCCCCCATGCAAAAATATTTCCCATTTTCCATCCAGGCAATAATTTTGAACTCTGCATAGCAACAACCTCTGCTCCGATAGTGATGGTTAGAAGTGCTTTGACAGACTTCCATCACCCCTTGAAGTGTCCAAGGCCACTTGGACTTGGATGCGGCTCTGAGGAGCCTGGTCTATTGGAAGCCATCCCTGTCCACGGCAGAGAGGTTGGAACCGGATGATCTTTAACATCTCTTTCCACCCAAACCATCCAAAGATTCAAGGATTAGCAATGCCCTCCTTCCAGACTCCAAATTCATCTTCCGCTCACATTAGCTTTCATTTTTTTTCATCAAATTAATCATTACTCCTTCTATGTATCACTAAGCAGTGGACTGAATCAGGTCATCTCGTTTTTGGGAGGAGAAACCACTTGCACCACCTTGTTTGCACAACAAAACCACTGACTGCGCCACATCCAGCCCCAGCACACTGCTTCCCTCCACTCCTTCCTGGGCCAGTCCAGCTCCTAAGCACTGCTTTTGTGTAGGTCCCACGCTTCCACTCACACTCAATGTAGTAAATGCTTGCTTTGAGTTTTTGGTTGGTTGTTTTTTCTCTTTAACCAAGTGACATTTTTCAAACCAGATGACTTTTTCCACTTTAAATGTTAGCGAAGGGGGGTGTGAGGTGAGGAAACCAATCAGTTCATCTTTCTCCTCTAGTTTGATGCAACACTGCCCTTACTCTTACACAGCAGCAGCACTTTTCAAATATATTTTTCACCAAAATGTTTAAATGCTGCAGAGAAATTACCAACTGAGATGCGTACCCTATACATCCTCTATTTTCCACCACCTGTCAATTACCATTGTTGAATGCATTAGGAAATAGCTGCTCTCTTCTACATTTTGCCAAGCTTACTCACATGAGATACCATGTCCCTACTGCTATTAAATGCCCCAACGGACAGAGCAGCTCAGGCATCGAGAACATACACCAGACAAATCCTCTAAAGCCACTCCAGGATAATACACAGAAATCAGGAGCACAAGGTTTAGGACTAAAGTCTTTAAAATTCCTTGTGTTGTCAACAAAAGTCAGCCACCAACCCAATGAAGGTAGCAGCACTTAGAGATCATGGTGCCATGTCACTTCCTCAAACTCCTGCAGCATCAGAAAATGTTTGAAACAAGACAAAGGCAATTTTTGTTCCCTCCCAGCACACCAATGACAATAGTTATCATTTTTAGCACAATTTATCTTCCTGCTCAAGCACAAACCACACAGTGGTTGGTACTGTCAGCGGAGAGCACCTCATGTTTGCCACAGTGAGCAGTGAGGAAAGTGAACTTTCCTATATTAAAGAGAGAGAAATGCACAGCTCCTGGCTTCAATGAATGGAGCACAGAGCAGCTTTAACAGTGGAGACCACTTCAAAAGGTGGGCAGGGCAGCAAGCAACTGCCTGGACACAGGAAAAACAGGAAGGGGAACCACCTTATATCCAGAGTGACTTCTAGCAGGGAGAAGTGAAGGGGTTGTTCTAACATCCATCTCGTACACATGGATGGAATGCTTTTTCCTCCCTCTTCGGGAGCTGTCCTCACAGTCACAGAAGTTTCTAAAGAGACACTGCTTTCTTTCCTACAGGACACATCAGTATTTTAAGCACTCACCACCAAGTCCAGCTTTACTCTTTCCCTTCAGACCTGCTCCGCCCCTTTCCTAAAAGGAGAAGAAAAAAAAAAGAGGTGGGAGCACACTAGAGGTGACACACTGCTTCTGTGAGAGCAGCAACATGCTCTGCTGCAGCACTCAGGTGTGGGAGAGAGAAGAGGAAGCTTTGCCACTAACCCAGCATTCTCTCTGATCTGAATGCCAACACGTGAGCGGGCAATTAGCCCAGTCACAGACCTCACACCATTTGGCTCCACTTTCTCCTGGGAAACATGAGATGGGGTGGATGCTAACACCTTACCAAAGAAGCAATGGCAGTTGGCCACACTGAAGGGGAGGCAGGAGGGGTTACACAGAACCACGGCAAAGCAAAACTCAGTCTCAGCATTCCCCACTATCCCAACAGTCTGCAAGGACAGGCCCTTAACACATGCCCGGGTTCTGCAGAAGAGCATCAGCCACCCCTCCAGCACCGCCTGCTCCCCTGGCCATGAGCTCCACGAGGGTTTCTCACTGCCCAAGAGGCCCATGACCACTGGCAATGTCACACTGCCCACCCCAAAAGGCAACACTGAAATCCACTCCTGTTTTCCATGAGCTAAGCGGAACAGCTTAAATATTACCCAGCACTGCCAGCCCTTGTGATGGGTAAATGCTTTCGCGATCAGGGGGACATCTTTATTTAAATGGCATCTGTATGGCAGGTGCCATCAGCTTCGTCAGCCAATCCAGTCGTGTCAAACTCTTATGCAACCAGCGCAAATAAGCCCCATCACTCGCCCAGCCTGCTCACACAAAAGGACCATGTGCCAAGCATAGCCCCTCTATTAAAAGCACCGTCATCCAGCTTTTTATAGAAAACAGCTGATCTCCTAAGGACTCTCTGCCACCACAACATGAATTGCAAAACTTCCAGGGCCAGCCACATGGCCTGGGATCTACCCGCCCAGGTAGGCAGCAACTTCAGAACGCAAAAGGCTCACAGAAAATATGTCCAATGCAAATCACTTTATTTCTGGAAGAACAGAATTTCTTTTCCCCCTCCATGTTTTAGCTTACTCCACCTTCCAAAATAGCCTGAACTTAGTCAAGAAAGGCATGTTCATTTTGGAATGAAGCTGCATGCACACAAAGCGCTCACAGAAGAGCTGTGGCAGAACAACTTGTTCCTCAATATCTATTCTGAACCACGTCTCAGTAACAGATCCAGAGTACATCTCTGTAAACGAGACATGTTGATCTGACAACCTGGTTGAAGTGGTGGGTTGAAACTTAAAACTTTTACCAAAGCATGAGCTCTCACTGACAACTCCCTTGAAGTAAGGGCACATCGATCCAAGAAAAAAAAAAAAAAACAACACAGACATCATTCACTTCTTTTCTAGAGACCTGCTTTGCATCTTCACGTGTTCAAAAGTCATCAGTCCAGCCCCAGAGTTGGTAAGACCAGATTAAAACCCAATACAATAAAAATTAGTGTGTTTGAAGTTTACCTTCTGTTCAAGAAAAGAAAGTCCTCTTTCCAAAACATTCCCACACAACCACAAGGCCCAGAACCTTATGTTTATTTCAAATGAAAGACAAGATATTAAAGGAAATTACAGATTTAAGGGAGCAGGGGCTGTAAAGGACTTGGTTTATAGCATAGCTTACAGGAAGACCACAATCAATAGAAATAACTGAACATCTTGAACATTAAAGCTAAGACACTGAGTATCTCAAAACTCCATTTTGCTTGTTATTATTTGTGATTGCAAGCTCCCAGATCAAAAAGTGGTTTCAAAGAATGACCTTTATCCTCACTGCTTTTACACAGCCTGAACACTGCCTTTCTGAATGAGAAATTTTTCTGAAATAGTGTGTTAGTATTTTTCTTTTCTGATTTTGTTCCCCCCATTCAAAATTTCACTCAGCATAACAAGCACTAGTTAATGCAATGCCTTTCCACATGCTGCATTTCACTGTCAGGCTCTCAGTGTTCAGGACTCCAGCATAGTGAGAAAATCTTTGGGAAGCAACATTTAAACAAAATAAACTGCACAATTTTTTCCCCCAAAAGGTCTCACAGGCTTAGGGTTTTATACAATAGTTTGTTTTTACAAACTGTATAGTCAGGATCCGGTTTAAATTGGTGTCTTGTTTCAGCCACCCTGCCTAAAACACGCGCTTACTTCCTTTACAGCAATGTGAATTTGCTCACGGTGTCCAACTCATACCACACCCCTATTAGATGCATATGCAAATATATACAGGCATGTGCTGCCTCATCTAAGCTGGCTATGACCAACACAAGGCTCATTCAGCCAGGAGGAGGGTTCCTAAAGCGTTATCTGCACCCGGAGTGGTTTAGTGTTACCGGGCTGAAAGGAAACAAAGAGACATCCTGTTTACAGGCTGTAGAGCCCGATGGATAAACAAGCGCATCTCAGTTAAAGGCAGAGTGGGACAGGGGGAGGGGAACAAAAGGGCAGAAAGAGAGACTCAGCGGGTGTAAGGATACCGAAATACCGGCCGGGCTGGACGCCTGGCAGCACGACCCGAGGCTGCCCCGTGTGCTGGGGGCTGCAGAATGTACAGAATGTGCCACCCTGCCGGCGCTGCCGACCGTCCGCGCCCGGACCCTGCTCGTCTTTCAGCCCAGCGCTGGGCCACTTCCTGGCACTCAGCGAGGCGACACCGGAGATGTTTTTCCACCCCCCTCCTCTCTGCTCTCCCAACGCACGCCCACACCACCGAGGCTTTCCGTGCATTTTGTGTTTCATCTGCCAGCTGGGCACGCTCGGGGCTTTTGCAATGCCACAGTGGGAAGGGCGGTGAGCGATGTCAGTCGTGCCTCTCTGCCGGCCACCTGGGCACGCCGATAGCCTTCCCTTGGCATCTACCACCGGCCACGGGCAGAGGTGGACCCTGGGCTGGATGGACACGGTCTGAACCAACCCAATGTCACCGCTGTAAACCCCATCCCCAGCTACAGGAGGGAGGAGACAGCCCCAAGACAGTTCCTCCCATTCCTCTTCAGTCAGGAAAACACTGGAAGTCCATCACCAGGTTAAAAGGAGGTACCAGACTTATTCTCATTTGAATTATCACTTGCGTACATTGGCCTGGCACGAGGAAGTGCGTCTGGGCCAGAACTGTGGGATGGATGCAAGAAGCAGGAGATCTAGAGAAAAACCCTACAAAACAGCCCTCTGGTTCTGACATTGTTCTGCCCATCATTAAAGTGATAGAAAAATGTGAAGTTCTAGGTTGGTCCAGACCCAAGAACCCCTTGTGCCTCTAGCAGGTGTAAACCCACAACACTCCTCTCCTGGACTGCCTTTGACCAGGAAGCAGAAACCCTCTGGCTGTTTAACAGCTGCCAGGGCACCAGTGTTGTGACCGTGGTGACTCACTGGGCCAGTTCCATGGAGCTTCAGGCCACCTCCAGCTTCTGCAGCAAACCTTCTCCTCAACTCTGCAAAGAGCTGGCAGACAGGGACATCTGGCCATTGCTGACATCACCCTACCAAACAAGTGGCAAACTGGGCAGGGAACATGGGAGACCTTACAGGCTCAGACAAACAAGAAGCCCAACAGGAATGCTTCCTACCTGGCCAATCTTCATGTGAAGCATCTAATCCCACTTTCCACACCTTTGCCACTCCACTGATCATTCTTCCCCCCTCACTAGTGAACATGGAGAATGAACCCACATCCACCCTCACCCAGCACAGAAGGGAAAGTTTTGGCTCCCCTGCTTCCGGTTACAGACAAGCATCTCATGCCAGCTCCCAGAGGAGGATTTGAACAGAGCACTGACACCTCACAGGGTAACACAAAATAAGAGACTCAGGTCAAGGCTCAGGTGTGACTTCTCACATCTGTTTCCTTTTTAGTTTTTACAGCCTTATTTACTCTACAGGTCCAGCAACTCTCTACAATGGAGGGACAAACCTCAACATGTTCTCCAGCCCTTCTAGTCTGAAAGACCCCACCCAAGCCCTGTCCTAAGCATGAGCAAGGGAGAATTACCCCTGTGTGTACAAGCAGAGCTTGCTGGTGATGCCAGCATTCACCCTCTCAGCACTTCCATCACAACGTGGCTGGCACAGCCAATGCTTCACAACCACCACAAAAACACCACAGTTCTGCAAGGACACACAAGAACAGGACTTGCTGTTGCTAACACTCTGACACGAACTGGGGATGAGGCAGTACTTCCAGGTCCTCGGCTGATGAACTGAGGCCTGGGGAACCTGAGAGCTACTCCCAAAAGAAAGTCCTGAACACGTAATTTCTCACTTGTTTCCCAGCCTACTCTTTGTCTCCTGCAACAGAGACACCTCTGACTCATACCAGGTTTCCGCAGGGCCTGACACAACAGGCCGACAGACTCTCCTTGAAATCAAACAACAGCAAGCACGAGGTGACTGTGTCTTGGCTAAGAAGGACCAAGACTCAAGACAGTCCTCAGAGGCACAACTCCAAGGTAAATAAATGTTGATGAACTCCTTTCTCATCAGCTCTGTGTAGTTCTGATGCCTTTATTTTGCCTTCCTTCCAGCTGGAAAGAAAGTTCATTGAGAATGAAAGCTAGTGACTCGCAGTGAGCAGTGACAGATGCTGCCTGCCTGCATGTGTGAAAAAACTCTGACAGGCAGAAATATCACACCTCACGTCTTGTGGTGGCAGTGAAGCAATAAATATTCTAATAGACTACTAGGGCTCATAGTAATAATGCTGCGCTCCCTTTACAGAAGCCACTCCCCATGCCTGAAGACATCTGCCATGGTATAGATGTTCCTGGAACAGGGAGATATTTTTAAATCTCTCAATGTGGCACAAAACTGTGAGTGTATCAGCCAAAATACCAGCTACCACAGCGTTTAAATATAGCCTTGCACATACCGTCTATAGATGGGAACACAGACAGATACATGGTATCTAGCAGCATTACAAACAGACATTCTTCTGCTGGTCTTGAGTATTTGAGAAGAAACTTCCCAGCCTGCAGCTCCGCCCGTGTCATCCCACCCTGTGCAGCTCTCCATCAGCTTCCGTTCCTCAAGTGTGGTAAGTGCTGCATCTCAATTCTCATCATCAAAAGCCTGTCCCTCCACTTCCCACGTGTCCCCTCTTCTACAGGGCAGTGCAGGTGACAGGGTCTCCCCATACCTCTGAGCACCCCTCTGTGCACACACCTTCCAATCCAGAACCTACGGGCCCCAAAACTTCCTCTGTGCTGTGACAGGTCCTGAGAAGGGGTTAGAAGATCTTCAAGGCAGTCCAGTTCACTCAGGGACACCTTTGACACATACAAACTCTAGGCATGGTTCCTATAAGACGCAGGAATACAGAGGTGCTAGTGGGAAAAGAATTTGCAAGCTCCAAACTAGCAATAGCTCCCCATGGAGCACCTGTAATCACCTCCCAGGAACTCTACTGGCACCCTAGTTACTGCAGGGGAAAAGGAAAAATAAAAACGGTTTTAAAAAGTGGCTTCAGGTCCTACAATACATTCTCTCACGAGTATGAAGTGTGCATCAGCACCTCACAGAGAGCACTGCAGCCGTCAGACCCAGGGTGATGTTTAAGCTCTTGATACAGTTATCTGCCTAATAATAACCCTAAAGAGCACTCCTCTGCCTGGCTGCCTGCCAGACCGCATGCAGCCTCTCTGCCCTTTCAGCCTTTTCTTTTTGTTTTAGTTTTTTTAACTTTGTCAGACATGGAAACGTTGACTCTAAGAAATTCAGAATCTTCTGTGAAACAGATTGGCTGAGACTTCTTCATTGTTGCGGAAACCATGACTTGGGTGCCGGGGAGGGGAGACAAAGGGGAAAACTCGTGTATTTTGCCTTCACGTGTGCTTTATTTTCTCCTCTGGCAGGAAACAGTGAGAAAGACTCTGACCCAGCTGCCATCAGCTGCGTTGGAAGTGATTGTATCAGCTCCACCTGCTTAACGTGGGTATTATTCAAGACTGCAAGGACAATGATTTGAGACAAATCAGCAGTGACTGGTGTGTTCTCGAGGGACAAATGCTACACTGGTGCATGACACAAGTGATCCACAACAGTGGGACAACAGTGCCAAGGTTGGGGGGAGGAGGGAAAGTGGGAGAGAGGGATAAACATCTCCATCTGTTTTTCTAGGGAAAAAGAGATATTACAAGGGGAGCGTGGCTTGTTCAAACATTTCAGAGTTTGTACTACATTATTTCCAGCACTCAGAAGCAACAAATGAACTGCACCAAGAGATCCAGCAGCTACAGCTCAAGGAGGAACATCAGGCCCATGTCAAGCTTTCAAAGCCTTATAAACTGCAAGGAGTTCAACATAGTTTCTTTACACTCAGAGAATAACAGCCTTGACAAAACAGGCTGTGAGGTGCCACACTTTGCTGTTCACACCTGCTACAGATCTGGCCCTGTGTATCACTGAGCTCAGGTGTGGTGTAGTCCCACCGAAGCAGGTCCTGCAGACCACTCCTCACAGCTAGCTACGTGTCAGAGTAACAAAGGAGCCTCCAACAAGCATGTGGACAGCAGCACAGGCTGAAGCAACTGCTGCTGAAGCACGAGAGAGGCACTTCAACGGTGTTTTTAAAAGGAAAAGATAAAAAGAAAAAGGAAAAAAGCATATCTTTGCAAGTTCCAGCACAAGAAGAAAGTCCCAGGTCACTGCTGCAGCTAATGAGGGCGACAGTGGTGCTCAGCAAGACTGTTCAAAACATCCTCATGACTTTTTTTTTTTTTTTTAAATCAAGTGAAATACACACAAACAGCATCATGTCCACAGCAGGCTGCTGCTCTGACATCCATACAGCCACTAAGACCCTGTGAAGTTTTAATGGGCAGGTCAAGCCTAAAAAGACTTTGCTACCACCCTCTCCTGCCTTCACGATGTACCCTGTTCCCCAGTGGTTTTACTCTGAGAACTTCACAAGCTTTCACCAGAATTGCTGCTCAGAGAGCAGCCTGCTCGCAGACAAAGCAAACACAGCTCCAACAGGAGAGAAGCCCTTCAGCTTATTCTGCATCGTATTCCTCCAGGATCCGACTAAATAACAACATCTCACAAAAACAAACGACATCAGGCATGGGACCCTCGTAACCCAAACGGGTCAGTTTTCGTAAGAATTTAGCACTTTTACCTCCATACAGTCAGAGAAGTGGAAGCAAGCCAGGAAAGAAGGGCGGCATCGCCCTTTGCAAACACCTAACGAGCCCAACCGAAAACACAGAGCCCAGCACCTTTGGAGACATCCTCCTGCACACCCCGGCAGGGCAGGCGGCTGGAGATGAAAAAGACTCACCAGGAAAGCTCTTCCGTAGGAGCTGATATTTCAGCTATTAAAGAAGTTTCTGTTTAAACGGACATTAATTGCACATGCTCAGGAATTTCTCAGCTTTACCACTTAAAAAACACCCAAAGCCACTTTGAGGCTTTCCTTTTTTCTCTCCCGCCTTTATTTGCTCTGTAAACGCATTTGTGCACGCCCTGGATCCTGTAACGTTCTGCTGCAGTGACAGCAGCTCTGAAATAGAGCAGCAGCAACCTACACATCTCACCAGGGACTGCTGAACGTCCTGGGTCCTGTCCCTGCCATCACAGCACAACACGATGCAGAACCCCACACAGCCCAGCTCCTGGCAAGACCTTCTCCCAGCACAGGATGAAGAAGACACCGTTGGTGCCGTTTGTACCAACAGATAACATTATCAGGAGCACATGCTCATGAACTCAGCCTGCTCCCTCACAGGCTGAAACTCCCCCAACAAAACCCTACCTGTTAGCAGTGCCGTTTGTTTATTAAAGCACTGTTGCAAGTTTACACGCCGATCAAGGCCTTGATTGAGGCGGGTGGAAGATGTGAAATAACTGCAAATACTTTGTAGCCTTTTGAAGAGGCCGCTGAGGTCAGCCCAGCAATACTTCCCATCCCATGCCAGGCAAGAGTGGCAGAGAGCCCCCTGTGCACAAACAACAATCGTGGCCAACTGCTACAGTAGGGCTGCCCATAAAGCTGCTCATGAAGATGCCAGGAAGAAGGACAGGACAAATGGAATCAGGAAACTTGGATCAATTCTTTGCCTTACCATATACGTGCATACACATGCCTACATACACATGTCTATATACACCTGGCAACATCTGTGCAGCTTTGGGCAAGCTTTGACCCTTCCTGGTCAGTTAAAAGACCACAAAATCACTGCCCTAAACACACCTGGAGGCAAGAGAATGCCCAGCAGCTCCATCTCCACCCCATCACTGCACACAGCAGGAAACTTCAGCAAGGACCAGCCTCTCCAGCCCAAGGGAGCACTTGGTGGCACTGGCCCAGAGGGGTTGCTGGCAGCCAGCCCATGATACTTTCTATTATGTCCCTTAATACTGCCTTACATCTCACACATTTGTTGGCCTCCGTCCCCAGGGAGAAGGCTGGGAGTGACTCCTCTTGTCAAACAGGTCTGCTCCATGCCTCGAGCAACACGAAATCTCCTGAGAGCAGCCAGGAATCTCTTTCCCCTCTGAAATCAGGTCACCTCCACCACGCTCAACCTCAGCCCACCCAGAAAGTAAGGTGTGAACCAAAACTCAGACACCCTTTGGCTGGGCTGGCCATGCCACCACCACTAAGTCCAGCAAAGCAGCCTCTGCAGCACCTCACAGAAGCGGGGGTAGGAGAGGGGAGTCATTTTTGGCAATGAAAATGTAATGGAACATTTTGTATCGATCGATTGTGGGATGAGTCATGTTTAGAGCGACTCACCTCCTCTTCCCTTCACTTCCCCACCCCCAAATTATGGACTGCAAGAAATGAGCAGAGATAATGGGCAATTTCAGATGTTCTGAACTCAGGTTTCTCTCCTGCTGGAACAGCATGCCATGACAGTAGATGGACTGAGCTCCAGAGATGTCCTACATGTTCCCACGCCTTATACCGGCTACAAAAGAATCACGTCTAACTAAGGGGCAATTAGGAAAGAACTAGAAGGATGGGGGACTACTTTGTGGAGGAAATGAGGAGTCGGAAGGAAGATCTAAACAGGATCAACAGTAAAAGGAGACAAAAAAAAATAGATGGGGATCAGACACAAGCCCCAGAAAAAGATAAGCAAGCTGGAGGTACATTTCTATATATGCACACACACGCACCAATCTCTGATTTGCTGTCTGAGTCTCTAGAGGACTAACTAACTTTGAGGGTATAAAGCAGAAGACGACAAGCTGCTTACGCACTTGCCTATTAATGTTTGGCAGTGGGACATGGACAGGATGTGACCACCCAGCACCCCACCACACGGGGCATTCAAGCCTGGCCAAGACATCTTCCAGCACTGGACTCCAGCCAGGCCCAGTACACTCCATTCAGAGAAGAAACTGGTACTTCATATCCTGGGAGATGACTAATTGCAGTAGCTGAGTTATGGCATAGCTTTTAACACACAACGAAGAGACATTAAGGTCATCTTGACTCTCATCTACACCATCCCCTCCCACAGCAGACTTGCTGCTCTTTTTTTCCTCCCACTCCTTTTCTCACTTTCTACCCTCCCCTTCAACATTCTTTCCTTTCAGGTCTTCTCACCTCCCTCCATACCCATTTACCTTCCTCTCTCTATCCACTCCTCCAGCACTTGAAAAATCCTTCTCATCACCCACAACTCCCACAGCAAAAGCCCTTCTCTTCCAGGAATTTGCTTTATCTGGATTTCGATCTCCAGCAATTACCTGTGCTAACCCTTCCACAGACCTCAAGTGCACATTTGTCTGCCTTGCTTTGCAGAATCTTTAGGACAAGGATTGTCATCTTCCCCACTTGTAAAGCACAAGATACATTTACAGGCTGAGTAAGTGATAAATAAGCCATCTCAGCATTTCAGGGTAGCTCAGTGTGGGTTCCCTTGGTGTTTGCCTTCCCTCCACTGGAAACTAATCTACCTGTAAGACTTTTTCTTCCTTACCTCTGTTACAAGGTTATCACTTGAATTTATCAGCATTTTTCAAAAAAAGTTGAGACAAGAAGGTGGGGAAACAAATGGCCTTTACCAGCCCAGTTCAACCTCAGCTCAAACCCCGAGATGTAGAGAAGCTTGTGGGAGCATGATGAGGAGAGACCATGGCCAGAAATTACTCACTGGGATTATTTCAAACCCCATGTCTCACTTCTATTCAGTCTTCAGCAGGTTTTTGGACAAGCAGACACACACGGCTGTTTGCTCAGGGAGCAATTATCAAATCTACATCCAATTCCATCAGCTGAGTGTGTGTGCCTTTGGAAGGAAGCTGGAAAAGAGGCGAGTAGGCTGTTGAGATGGAAAGCTGGCGTAAGGAAAAAGAAATTACAAAGAAAAGATTACCCACAACACAGAGAGTCCAGAGGTGACTAAGAGGGCTTCAGTGAATAAAAAAATCCAGACAGGGAAAGCAAAACCCTCCTCCCATATCAGAGCCCATGCATGGAACTGGGCTGGTTGGTTGGCAACCACAGCCATGCAGGATGGGGGATATGCATAACAGGTGGAGCACTTCTCAGGAATCAAGGTGACAAAATGCTCATTCAATTAAAATAAGAGGGCAAAAGTACTTGCCAGACAGTTCACTGAGTTGAGATAAAGAACCAGCTTTTAGCATCATGAGAACCTAAGTTGTCTGGAGTTTCTGCTCTCTGGCTCCCTGTACTCCTCCACCACATGGATTTCACCCCGTCTCCCCACACACACCAGCTCCTCACCTACATGAGGACATCACTCCAGTCACTTCAACACACCCACCCCCAGTGCCCTCCCAGCCTTCAGAAATACTTCACTGGGAACATGCTCAAAAGCCAGCCACATCCTTCTCCATCCCTGCAGCCTTAACAGCCTCTACAAGGCTATCTGGTGCAGCTTTCTGACACTCGCACATCTTGGTGGAGAACTAGCTGATAACTAACAAAGCACTGCGGGAAGCATACGTGTCAGGAAGCATAAGTGGTAACACCAGTGTGCTGTGAGAAACCTCATCCAGACCTGCGGGAAAAATTACAGTTTTTGTTACTGGTTTCATCTGAACTCACCAGCTACCCTCAAGACTACACAGCAAACAGGAATGCCTCCAAGCAAATAACAGCAGGTGCATTCAAACCCCCCTGAGATTAGACATGGTCACCAAATCAGCAACAAGAAAGACACAATGAAAATTAAGACCAAAAGTCAAACAATCACCTAGAAAACAACAGGAGACCATGTAAGAACACCAACCCACCAAGCACCTCTTCCTTCACAAGGAATGCACCTTCCTGCATAGCAGCATTTCACCCAACAGAGAGGGAAGAGCTGGTGCTTAATGCTGACCCTGGAGACTTGCCCAGAAGTTTTTACACTGCTCAGCACCCTGTGCATAAAAGGGCAGCAGTGGTGACACTCCTGGTGAACTCCTGCTGGCCAAGCTGTCTGGCAGGTATAGCTAAAAAAGCCAGGTTTGGAAAATATTGCCTTTTTATAGCTTATCTCAGTGCAGACAGCTGCCTCACACCTCTAGAAATAGCAGGATTTAACAGCCATGTTTGCAGGGACAGATTTTAAAGGTTCCATCTTCTAAGAAACAACCTACACATTCAGAAACAGGAGGCCAGATTTGTTTTGATACTGGAACCCCCTTCCATATGCCAAGCATACCCACGGATTTGCAAAAACCCTGCTCTGAAAACGGGATGTTCATTCAGCAACATGCGACAAGTAACTTGCGTTTGCCTTCCTATAGAGTCTGTTCCCAGCACAATCAGCAGCGAAGTAGCACATGGTTAGGCTGATACTGCCTTTTGCTGAAAATAGTTGGCATTTTAGAAGTAAAATAGTGGTGGAGGAGAGCATTAAACACTGGAAAAACAAGACTAATAACTTAAATACAAATACCCCACAGGCACAGCCAATCAGCACCTCTCTGTTGTTCCTCCTAAGATGGAGCCAGCCAGGATCAGATCCCAAAGCATGGTTATGATTTGTTTGACGTGATAAGGACTGAGCCACGGGATTCACTCCTGGGTCAGTCCCACAGCTGCAAATCCCAACCCCAGGAGTCTGGAGGAGCTTCTTCAGCCTCCTCAACGCTATCATGCTTGTGAGTGCAATAGTGATAATGTTATTTTCCTACCTTCTAGCAATAACAAGCTTTTTTAGATAAAAAGCACCAAATTCCCATGTATTTAACACTGGAAGTGCTGATGCTAAGGATGCAAATGGCTCTGAATCTAACAGGGCCTTGCAAAATTTCCATGGTACCACCTTTTACTAGCAATAGTTGGACCAGTTGACTACAGCATCTTCCTCATCAAGAAATTTTTTATTTTTTTTTTTTAACTGAACGAAGGGGTACTAAAGACAACAACCTGCTGTGAAATGTCCAAAATTCCTATGCAAACAACTCATTAGCAGTGTTCAAACGTAATTTAAATTACTAGTTGTTAAAATGCTCCTCAATTTCATGGTAAGTTTCCAAGCAAAATTACATGCTATGTACTATTTAATTGATTGTTTTCTACTTCTTAACATCCATTTATTCCCTCCTCCTGTCCTTTTCTTAATTTCAAGAGATGATAATGACTTTTCAGGGAAGAAAGGGGAACAGCAAATGGAGTTGAAGAGGGATTTACCTGAAGAACAAGGATGTAGGAGGGAAGTGACTGCCAAAAACAGGCAGCTTCACCAGAACTTGTCCCTCTGATATTTTTGCAGTAGGGGTGTGAGACAGCACAGCACAAGGATTCTTTTCCTCTCCACCACAGGCAGCCAGGCTTCTGAAACCTGATATTTCTTTAAAACATTGTCCTCCCCCACCAGGACAAGCAGTAAGCACAGTTAACTATTCGAGGACATCAGTAAAGCAACAAGAGCAACCCGTTTCCTCCTTCTGGGCACGTTAGTCCTTGAACCAACACGCTCACCGGAGGCAAACAAGTTATTCTCATTTGGACATCTCATCCCAAATGCAAATACCTAACTCACAGGACCAAAGGTCCCCCCAAAGCTGACTGAAGAATTAGGCTGTGAGACCTCCTGCTGCGTGAGCAGCTGGTACAGGAGAACGTGTATGACAAAGCTAATAACAACAGACATTTCTTTGAAGCCTGCACTCCACTCCGATCCCAGGACAGAGCAGCCACGCAATTAGGTGAGGAGCCACCTGGAAATTTCTGAAGTAATGATACATATTGAGATCATGTCACAAGCTAGCAACACGGATCAACTTTATGAAATACTCAGTGACTCTTGGCTTACCTTTAAGCAAGTGATGCAGAAATATTTTGTGCTCAGAAAAGTACGACTTTATTAGAGTAAGAGAGAGGGGTTTAACAGCATCACTCTGCCCGAGGCTGCAAAGCACCCACCTGTCTGCAGGAGCTGAGCACAAACCATCACATGAAATACAGAGATTTGCACTTTTCCCAAATCTGCCACACAGTGCCCTAATTTCTATGCCTGCACACCAGAATAACACCACTTTCCTCAGCCTTTAGGCACAATTTAGTACTTAAGGGACCCAAAACCTTTGCCTAAAGAAATGCAAAGTATAAGACATGCAGAGGTTTGTAACCCTCACCCCCTTCCATGCCCACACGTGCTAGTCCCATGCTATCTGGGGCAGCTTCTCTTACCTGCCGTAGGGCACACACACCCAGCCCTTAGTGCATCCTGAACTCCCTCAGAGCACTCAAATCACAGTGCTGGTGTAACCCTTTTGCCAACCATGCAGTGCCAGCCCTGGATTGTTCAGGGCAACAGCCAGGATGAAGGATGGGCTGTGAACCAAACCTCCCTTCATGGGAGCTAAAGCAAGTCCTTTGTGTTTAACACATCATTAGAAGAGATTGAGAGAAGCTTAAGAAAGGCAGGCATGGAGCTCTCTGAGCACTCTTGAGGGCCAGTGACATGGAAGGCTTCTCAGGCTGGAGTATATACTAAGTGCCAGGCTAGAGGAGGGAAAAAAAAAAAAAATCTTTAGACAGCCATATTAATTTACAGGTCAGCCCTTAATGGCTCTGTTCCTGGAGCAGGAGAAAATCCTTTGTGGATCCTGGTTAGCGTCAGTGGTCACTGAATCTGCTCAGGTCCTGGAGAAACACCAGACAGAGAGCCCTGGCAGCCTGAAGTCCCAGCCGTGGGTATCACCTCATGCTCCAGAGCTCCCCCAGCTCTGCCCAGCACCCACCAGGAAAGGGGGGCACAGGCAGCACATGAAGAGCTCATCCTTCACAGTCTGTCCAGCTCTCAAGTCACGTCCTCGCAGTGGTGAGATGTTGCACAGAGAAGGATCAGCACGTGAACGTTAAGAGTCACAAAGCGCTTCCCCAGACGTGCCAGACTAGCCCTGCCTGGAGCACTGGGTTACGGCACCCAGGCACTGCTCTTCCTTGTCTTCCAACAAACAGCACGTCCTGGTGAGCAGCAAAGGCAGGAAACTGCGAGGGGAACAGAACATCATCATTTCCAGTCCCACCGTGCTGTTCCCGAAACACCAAGCTCAGCCACAGGCAGCTGGTGAAGCCTGGATGTGCCACATTCACGTGCCACCAAAAGCACGGCCATGGCACAGCGCCATGTGTGCACACGCAGAGGCAAAGCACAGCACACAAGGAGCAACACAGACCATCATCCCACCGCCAGAATTCCACAGCTTGGCACCACCATGCACGACAGAGGATGAGGGCTGCTGGGGGAGTCACTGGGCTGAGGCTTCAGGTGCTGTGACAACTCCACACATGTCCCCAATGCCCTATTTCCTAACCCATCACCTCCCCTGCCCGTTCAGGCTGGGCACTCTTTAGGATAGCAGTTGTTTCCTTTGCACCAAGCTCAGCCCAGCTAGGCCCTGACCCCAAAAGCTGCAGTAATCCAATTAGCCTTTTGAAACAACAAAGATTAAAACGCAGCTGAACTCTACAAACCCCCAGCATGTCCCAGCCGCAGAAAAGGCTCCAGCAGTCCTTCATCACTTTCTGTGCCTGAGTGTTTTTTATTGAACATCCATCCTCATGCAAACTAAGCCAACTATCTTGCCCTGTTCAGAACAATCCAGACAGTTTTGTACTTCAAGGACCTGCTGCAAATCCACATCTCTGGAAAAACCAAACCTCACAACGAGAACTAAGCCCTATTCAAAAGGGCAAATGAAAATCGACAAGAGGTTTAACTTTCTAACAAAGGTCTCAAATTTAAGATAGAGAGTATGAAGCAACAGGTCTGAAGAAGCCTAAAAATACCAGTTAGCTGAGAAGATACAAGTATTACTAACCAGCAGTGGGAACTATAAAAGGGTTTTCACCAATGCCCCTTCCAAAGCAAAAGGATGAAGTGCAGTGCTTTCCATTTGAGGTGCAAGACTGGCTGCTCCATGACCCCCAGAGCAGTGTTAAAAGCACTCTGTACATGTTACATGCTCCAAATGACAAGAGGAATGCAGGATGGTGGATCTCTGCTCCAGATTCCCCAGCACGGTTTTAGCTGCCATGAATAAAACAGGAAGCAGAGCATCTTCCAGGTTCCCCCCACGCCCCTGACTGTCTGGATGAACTGCAGCTTCCTTTCAGGAAATAGAAAGGACAGAGCAGGAGGAGGGGGGAGGTAAAAAAAAAAAAAAAAAAAGCAGCCAGCTACAATATCAGACAGATTAAAAACTTAACACTAAGGAAAAATACAGAACAACAAGAAAAAAACAGACACAAACTTTATCCAGTTACAGTAGCTAAACTTCAACTAACAGAGCAGAGTTAAATATTAACATTTGAGAGAAATATATCCGTGTGTTATGCAGCCTTTTAACATACACTCTTGCTTAAGAGACAGAAATCATACATAAGCTATGTTTTCCTTGCTGACCACATGAATATATCCTCCTTTAACTCCACAGTGCTCTGCTGCCTTGCTGCACTAACTAGTGAAACTAAAAGGAAAAGCATGACTGAATGGGAGCTGGCTTAAATTATCTTTATACCTACTCCTGAAGAAACATTTCGCCTTTGAGACCAATCCACTAAGCCAACCTTCCCTGCTACAGAAGGTTTCATTGGGTCCCTTGCTGTTCATCCACATGCCTACCTCCACCAGCAATGCACAGGCTTTGATGCAATCCATCTGACTAAACAAAACAACAAAAAAAATCCCAAGTTGCTTGCTGTAACAGCAATGATGCACTTACCAGCATTCAGGCAAGCTCCTTTGCTAACATGCTTCCCTCTCGAGCACATCAAATTTGGAACAAGGTCCAGGAGCAAGAGAGAACTGAAAACTGACCACAACAAGCTTCCAAAACAAGAAAGGGGGGGGGGATAAAAAAAAAAAAACCTTACTACAGGAATTCAAATCCTGCTTCCACCAGACCCTGAGTCACCTCCCCTCCCTTGCAATAGATCAGAGCAATGGGTAAACATTTCCAAATATGGAGATCAAAACTCCAAAGGATGTCAAAAAAAAAAAAATCACCCTTCTCTCCCTGGCTTTGGCACAGGGATGACTTGCCCCTCTGAAGCATGAGCTGAGCACATTGCCTTTGCTGACCTACACACAGCCTGGACATGGGGCCACACAATCATCTTCAACTGTGCTTTGGAGGCTCCTGGCATTATGGGTGACACTGCATTTCTGTCTCCTACTAGGGATGCACGGGAAGATTCAATGGGAGCAACTCCAGGAGTTGTTGCTGCTCAACCCCTGCAACAAACCTCTCTCATCCCTCAACTCACCAGCAGAAAACCTCCTAAAACTACTTTTTGGAGTGTTCTCCAAAGGCCAATAGACAAAGTCAGCCTGTGGTTATAGCAACACCAGCTTGGCCCAGAAAAGGCAGGCTTAACTATCAGTCACACCACATCCCACACTGGCTGCTCACCTGGCACAGGGAAATCTCCTCTGACCCAGCTCATCAAGCTAGTGCTTTATAAAGAGCACGTATTTGAACTTGCGTTATGGAAAAAAACCACAAAAACAAAAGACAAATCTGCAGAAAGGCACAAACTGAACGGACAAGACAAGAGATCCCTGCAGGTACAAGGAGGCCAGGATGGCAGCACCCATCAGTCCCTTCTGGGACACACAGCACTGTAGCCCATGTCAGGTGGGAACTGGGGAGCACCCAGCCTCCCCACCCCTGGAAAAGGGACTTGGGTGTCACTGCTCCAGCCCACAAACCAAATTTAAGAGGCAGAACAGTTTTCTTAGTGGTCATAACTATCCCTGCAGAGCCTGCATGCACACCAGAGCAACATCTCCATGCCAGCACACCCACAAGTACCAGTCCTCAGCTGCAAAGGCTGACCTGCAAGCAGCAGGAGCTGACTCTGCCTGCCAGCATGGGACAGCAGCCTCCTGGTAGCTGCAGCCATGGCTCCAGGAGCAGGCAGCCTCTCAGGAATGTGCAAAGCAGGACTTTTTCAAGGCAAACAGGCTGCCGAGGCAAGGCGATCCAACCAGACCAGAGTGATTCCCCAGCACCACCCACAAGATGCTATTGAATTTATAGGGAAGGAATTCCAGAGCTGACTCTGCCCATGTATGGCCAAAACAAACTGTAAAAAAGCGACATTACAGTACATCTGGCTTTCACTGGCACTGAAGCACAGGCTTCAGGAGGAGCCAAAATCCTGCAGTGACAGAGGCTCTGCAATTACCTCCAGGAACTGAGCAGTGGTCAGGGCCCCTGGCAGCAAGAGTTTAGCACCCGGTACCACAGGTGACAGAAAACATTTAAACCATTGCTTTAACAGGTAACAAAGTCCTCTGCCTTTTAGAATACACCCACATTTAACTCAGTGATCCACTGCTACCACTGCAAAAGAATCAGCCTTGCCAGGCAGCACCAGCACACGTTCATCACACTGGTGGTCATAAAGGCAGCTCTAAAGAGCCAACAGTCCAAGTGGCACTACGTGGTACACCAGGACAACCTCAATACATTGCAGGCTGAGACCAGCTCTCCATGGGTAGCTGATTAATTATTTTTCCTAAAGCCCACTAAAACCTCCCACAGGACCTGTGTGCTCCAGCCAGCAGCCAGGTCACCTGGAGATTTCTCCAAGGCCAGAAACAAATCAATGTAAAAAGTGTCAGGTTTGTGCAGGTTTTACCAACTCTGACTCGAGTTTTCCAGCCCTTTGCAGGAAACAATTTCCAAGGCATTGCTTTTTACAAGGATAAACAGTGGAATGAAGTAGAGAATTGCCTAAGTCAAGGGAAGGAACAAAAGCATGGAAGGGGAACACCTGGAAGAGCGGAAACCCCATTACAGGCACACAGCAGCCTTACAGCTCTGGTGTCCCACCAGAGACGAACAGATCAAAGTTCTCCCTAACAGTTAAATGCCACCACCTTGCCTGCCCTGCCAGCAGAGAAATATTAGCTGTGTCAGCGCAAGAGGCAGCGGGCTTACGGAATGGGAGAGGAATGCAGGCTGCAGTGGCACACATGGTGGGGACAGGGACACAAAACCCAGGGGAGTGAGGGTTGCTCACACTGCCTTTGCCTTTGAACAGGGGTCAGGCAGGGTACATTTTACGGCTCTTGGGGTTGAAACCTAGGGACTAAAGCTTTTGTGACCTTAGAGGGACTCCCATTTCAGCAGCAAAGAGAGCTGTTAGAGGGGGTGGGAGCGCAAGGGCCTGAGCACATGAGGACAAGCCATTTCCCAGCTCCTGGCAGGCAGCCCAGCGGTGCTTTTCAGTATGTGCAAGTTATATCCATCGAACCAGGAACGAGCACATGCCCCTTCCGGGCTGCACTTTCTGAAGGTAGACCCACAATGTGGCTACTCCCCTAGCTTCACTTTCCCCAGGACAGCACTAGGACTTCCTCTCCTCTTCCCAGCTTAAATGGCTTTATACCCTCTCCCTTGCTACTGTGCTGACTTTAAACAGAGGCACCTAAGCACCTGTGTTCAGTGACTCTGCTTCAGAACACCTTCCATGCCAAACAACGCAGAGAGAAACCAGAGGGATGGACACATCCATGTCCAACCATAGCCTAACCAGGAGCTCCCTGCTACATGGCAACACAAATCCTCCTCCTTGCCACTGTACTAAGCTTGGGAAGTGAAACCTTGGGGGCCTGGGAATAAAATCCAACTCAAGCCCAGCAGTACAGCTCATTATAAAGCAGCCACTGGGTCAGGCGTGGCTAATTTAAATGAAAAATTACAAAAGCAGGATAACTGACAATATTTGATTCATAAAAACATCTTGAAGGGGCAGAGAACAGAGGGACTGCTGCAGCATCACACGGACACAGGCCGTGTAATGCAGACAGCAAGGACTAGGGATGCTCAGACGTACACATGCACAACCACGCACACAAACGCCTGCTCCTCCACCATGCACAAAGGCAGATTTAGGACTTGCAAGCTGAAGTCCTGTGCAGTCAAAAGCCAGCACAAATGTTTGTGACAGTTCCACAGGCAAAGGCAAAAACCGGGTGCAGAGGAATAAATATAGAAAGAAGTCAGGCAGGCAAAGCAGGTGCTGGCTTGTAAAACCTTGGCCAGAAAGGCTCCCCAGGAGGTTGAATCTGGTAGTTTTGAAACAGCTCCACAGAAAGACAGAAGAGACAGAAAGAAAAAAAGAGAACATGAATGCATATGCATTCTTTTATTGCCATATATAGTATATACAGACATTTGGTATATACACCCCCAAGCTCTCATATGCCACTGTATAGTATATACTATATATGCATTGCCATCTTTGTTTCCATGTGCCTACACTTGTACAGCCTGTGTGTGTGTGTATGCATTTCTGCAGTGTGCATTTGTCATTACCCCCACGTCGCCTCTCCGTGCGTGCTGTGACACAACGCATCACTCCACAGAGCGTGTCTAAAGCCTCAGCACCACAGCCTGGGATGACTTCTGGACACTCACAGCCTCTCACTGCTGAGCCCTTGCCCACCAAAGCCTCTGTGTGTAAGCACCACCAGGGAACCATCAGTTTGTCTCGTATTTTCTGGTGATCCCACTCTCCCTCCGAACTTCAAGGACCATGAACAAGGTGCCACTGTCAGAAAAGCCTGACATCCTTCTTGCCCCTTGTGCCTGTGAATTGTGTTTACATACCAGTTCTCACGCTGCACAGCCTTACTGGTGGGATGAACTCAGAGCAGGGCGTTTGGAAACACGCAAGGCTCCACCAGACTCACGACTTCGGGTTTCTTCCCTAGCCCTGAAAAGAGAGAGACTTGAGTGATGCACACTGGATGGGCTTTCCAATGGCTTGTCTCCAAAACCTGCAGTTTAACCCACACAGCTTCTGGGAAATGCAGCATTTTTCTCCCCAGCTTTCTTAAGCAGAAGCGTCCATACTCCTGGACTCCTTTCAGCACCTCCAAAAGCAAGACCCACCACCCTGAACTGGGCCAGTGACCAGCAACATCAGCTGCCAGTCTGGCCAACAACTCACACTTCCTCAAGTCACCACTCCTTTACTGCTCTTAATGCCACAGAGAAGGGAAAGGGATAAGGAGATGCCAAATGAGGCTTAAAATAAGAGAACAGGGTGAACCATCACTCATCTCCGGCCTTGGGCACAGTGAGGGAGCTAGAAGGCATCATTTAAGGCATTTTGAAGCTCACGGGGTTACCATTACTGCACGCGGAGCTACACCACCAGCCATCCCCCTCAGCACTGCCTTTACTCTCTGGAGCTCTGTACAATTCCCACTGAGGACTATCATACCCTTTCCCAAAGCTGAGAAGCAGACACCACCTTTTCTTGATGTGACCTGCTCAGTGTTGCTTCTTCCCCTTCTGCAGACAATGAATTTACAGCAGAGGAGACAACCAGGCCACATGGCCACCGTTTTGTATGTGGCATGTGACATGCCAAGACACATGTCAGGACACATGTCAGGGTGCACCCTACAGAGACCAGCAGCATCTGAAGCGCACACTCCTTCCTATCCCCACCAGCCCCCGGCCAGCATCCCGTCCCAGCCACATCCTGGTCACTCTAAAGCCCTATCTCTGCCCACAACAAGCCCAGGCTTGTCTTGTAATCGCAGCTCAGCAGAGAAAGTTTCTGCTATTTGCTTGCTGTCACTATGGAAAAGCTCAGTTCAGAACTGTTTGTTGTACCTGTGCTGTTCATGATGGTGCATGTGAGCCCACAAATCTACGACAAACAAGGAGCAAAATGTGTTGGTGGCTCGTGGTCCAAGTCCCTCTTCCCTGTCACACAGCGAGATGGCTTCCTGCCCTTCCAACACCCCTTGTCCCCCATGCAACATCTGAGGCTATGACAGCCAGAAGAGCAACAGGGCTCTTGCCTCTCCCAAGCAGTGACACATGTCCACTGTGCCAACACCACAAGAGCACACCGAGCTTCATTTTGACCCAGCTCAGTCCTATGGTCCCTGTCCCGGCACCCAGCCCTGATTCCCCACAGGGATAGGCAGGTCTGAAAGTCCCCAGGACCATCAGAGCTCCCCTCAGGTGTTATGAGGACAAAATCAACTGGAAATTGCAATGGCCTCTCCCACTCACTGCAGGGATGAAGATGAGTAACTGCAGAGGTTTATTGCTGATGAACTCAGCCAAAGAGCAATTTCTCTCCATCCATCAACGAGGAGACAAGTACAAGCAAATATTATGGTTGTGCATGTTTACTTTTCATTTTAAAATGATGTAGAGTTACATACAATTTAGGTCCTTCCCACAGGCTCCTGGCAAAATGCCCTTCGGTCTTATCTGCAAAAGCAGAAGACAACAACATTCCCTTCTGGTTCTAACACTATTTCAATTCAACTCACAACAGCACCTCCAGGAGCGCCAGGTAAGACAATACTTCTTGGGACCCAACCTGTGTTTAAAAAAACCTTGGCTCAGGACTGTCTCTCACCAGGTTTAACTCACAAAATCCTTACAAGATCAGTGATAGGATGTGGTCAGTTGAACTGCATGTTCCTGGCTTTGCTTCCCACACCAGCTATCCCTGTCACCTGCGATTGGGGTTCCTGCAGCAAGGTGAGCAGGACATCACATACCCTCCTTGAGGCATCCAGCTGAAAACTTGCTGTGAAACCACCCTCTCAGCAGCAAGCGGGGCCCAGCAACCCACTGATGCCCATGCAGGCATCCCAGGCACTCCCTCCTGGCAGCACATCCACAGGAGAGCAAGACAGGGACAGCCTGACTGGTCACAGCAATATCCGCCTGAGCCAGCCTGTCAAACTACTCCATTAGAGACAAAACGATCAGAAGCAGTTCATTCACTCACCTGACAATACTGACGCTGTATTACTGACAGTAAGAATCAATGTCTCTCAAGAAAAAAATAAATATGAATTTAATACACGAGTATAGAAAGCAACTTTTCCTGTTTGCAGATTTAAATCTAAAAGCAGTCTCCTGTTTGCAGATTTAAATCTAAAATCAGTGGTTTACAATGCCTGAATTTAAGCAGTAATCCTGTGTTATGGCTTGAGTTTTCTTAGATTGTTCATATTTTTCAGGACCAGAGAGTGGAAAAACCTCTGCAAGAATTCCAAATTTCAAAGAGTAGCAGTCAGCATTTTCAGACAAATAGGCGTCCCTAACATAACTTCACAGTGGCCACGTAGAAATGGAAGTAACCAGACTCCACAATCCCTTTAAATGAAAAATTTTACCTGTGAAAATGACTTCAGCTAATTACACTTCTCCCAGAACAGCCTGGTTTGAACGGCATCTGTTTTTCTGACTACTCAAAAGCTGCATTCACTTTTAATCTCCTTTACACTTGAAAGTGTTACCAATATTTAGTCTACTTATTACTATTATTATTTTTTAAATCAGCATAGCTGTACTTGTTGAAGCGCAAGTGCAAACACTGGTTGAAGTGGGATAAAGCGGCCTCGTGCTGGGATCCTTTGTTCCATTCCTTCATGAAGCAGATGGCTCAACCTGACAGCCACAAGGAAAATTGTCATTTTAACTGTTCCAGTCACCAATTTTTAAACACAGACAAGCTCTCAGCCAGTCACCCATCAGCACAAACTGACATGGGTCCCCCCCCTTTGATTGGCAGGTGCACGAACAGTTCCCCAGATGCCAACCTCATTCAATCTGACCTTTTCATTTTAAATGAAAACTACTTAAAAGCCTGCCCTGTTCTGACATATGTCTTTTTATGTCTTTCCCACTCTGTGCCAATATATGTGTTATTTGCTGGCCAAAGTTCCGAAACTCAGAAATCTCATGTTATCTCCTCTACTGCCAGAGCCCTGACCCTCAGGCACTCTGGCCACTGCCAGCACTGAGGGAGCTGCCTGAGGTCTCCACGTTCTCACACACTGGAAAAATCAGTCCCCTTTCAAGCAAACCTCAATTTGGAGTCCAACTCTGACTTAAAATTCAGCTTATATGCATTGGTAGCTTTACACCTGAACACAGCCACACATAGGTGTATGGTACTCATCTTTCAACGCTGGGACACTGACACATGCAGGATCTGGCCTTAACAGTTTTCTGTGTTTGCATCTTTGCTTCTCAGGTTTCACGGATTAAAATTAAACTGCTGTTATGGTTTGGGACCATACAGTCACCCCAGGACAACTACTCAATTCAACAGTACACTGTACTGACACTGCTGAAGCTACCTAATAAAAGGATCACACAAGATCACAAAATCTGAGGACATGTTTCCTCTGCTCTGCTGCCAACACAGCACCTGCTCAGGGAGTCACCAATATACACAGCCCAGCTGCTGGCCTTTTGGGATATCAGATCCCGTGCTGGTGAAAAGCAGTGACTCTGTGAATGGTTTCAGTCTGCAAGGAAGCACACAGCCCTCCTAGATAGCACTCGGGACAGAGCTGCTTCCAAACCCACCACAACCCCATGTGTCTAATTAGCTATAACGGGGCTTATCACTTCCGAGCTCCTGGTCCAGCCCTCGTCCTGGAGGAAAGCTGATGCCGACCGCAGCACAGACCGTCAGCCTGGATGGGGAAAATGAGCTTCCATAATAGAGCAAACTCCCTGGCAGCCCCTGCGTGCTGCAGGCTGCAGAGCCTGGTGCTAAAAGCATTGTGCCAAGTGAACCCCAAGGTCCTGCAGTGGTGCACAGAAGGCTTTGGGACCAGAACACACATTTTTGTCTTTGCTGTCCCACCTGATTTTCAGGTTTGTCCTGGTGTTCATTAAACGTGACTAAAACAAGAGGGGGAAAAGGAGTTAGGAGAACAGGTGGGAAAAGCAAATACTTCAGCACAGAAGGGATGGGATCCAACTTCCCCTGAAGGGATGGCATCCAGCTCCCCCAGAGCTTGCTGTATTATTGGAAATGAAAAGATCATTCGGAGCAGAACAGACCCAAACAGAGGCTAAGGAAGCTGTGAGACAGCCCTACCTACAGCATCCCAGCAGCCGGGAGCCACCCTGAGCTGGAGCCATTGGGCCACAATGGTCAGGAACCAACCCAAAAGCAGGACCAGCCATGCTGCACTGCTGTTATTTTAAATGCTCAAGGACAGCTAGAAAAAAAGGGTGGCTAAGAAACGAGAGGAATCAGCATGTCTGGGCCAGAAAGCCTGCGGGTCCCATGCTGGAGCAACCTTTCAGCAGCTCCCGTCACTGCCAGCAGCGCTGCCTGTGATTTACATGTCTGTAACTGACACCAGGATTGGATCCCGTACTTTCAAGCGCAGACTACTGACCTCACGCTGCCTACACTCCCTCAGTTTACTGGGAGATTTTCAAAACAGCCTCAGCGAGTTTTATTTTCATTTTTTCTTTTTCCCCCCATCATTTGCTGTCTGCATTTCACTAAGTCTGGTCAGAGACACCCCCTGAGCAAGAGGGGGGCAGTTTCACTTTCTCACTCAAATGCACCCCAGCTTCTTGATCAAAGAAGGACAATCGATCATGCAGTATCAGAGCACCACAGATCCTGGGTTTCAAACAATGGATAAGGTTCTTCAATCCAAAACTTTAACAATGCCATTCCATCACTCCCCAAGGAATGGCCATCCTCCCCAGGCAGCACCAGCAGAACAGCACCCTAATACACATCTTGTGTTGGAAGGTGCTCGGTCAAGAAAAACAGACTGACAGTACCCAGGAGCACACAGGAGCAGAGCAGTGCTGTGCCCCAAGGCAGGAGCCCAGCCCAGGGTCTCCTGCAGACCACCTTTAAGCTGAAATCTCCTAGGGCAGAGGTGGCACACGTTTGCTGTGCCAAGCCTAACGGGTTTACCACAACGTTTTATAATAAAGCATAATGGTCCTTTAACCATTTTGGTTTTAAATGGCCAAAATTTGAAGGCAGAGAACACCTTCCCCCAGGCTTGCCCAGCTGCCACCACAATGAAACCCTTCGCAGCATGGCAGGCCCTCTTATCGTGGGCCTTAAAACCATTTGTAAAAGAAACTTTTATAACTTAGAGCCTACATGACCAGACAGTCTTCCTGTTCAAGGCTTACATTTTTGGCCAGATCATTAGAAAACAGCAACAAATAGCTGGCAGACAAATGGATTCCACACTCCTGTGCCCAGGCTTGGTATTTTTGAAAACATTATAATCCATGGAGATGTTTAAAAAAGCACAATCAACCAGGACCAGTAAGTCTCTCTGGTTTAGAAATGTTTGCCCCCTCCAAGCATTAATCATCTTCTTTCACCTTTATACCTTAATAGCAAAGGTATTTAAGTCCAGGACTGGCCTGCCCCAGTCTCAGAACAAACATCTCCACGTGGAATGAGCACGTATTTAAAAAAAAAAAAAAAAAACACCCCTTTCTCAGTGTTCCTGCTCCCCTTTCCAAACAGCTGCTAGGAGAGGCCAAAGAAGCATATTCCTTCAAGAATAAAAGGAAAAAGCTTAGATGGGGCAGAGAGGCCCAGGTAAATGTGGACATGTGGCAATCACCCAGCAGCTTGTGGAGCAGCCTCACCACTGACTGCACCTCATAAAAACACTTCTGTTTTCAACAAATGTTTTTACTGTCACAAATAGAATAATAGGAAAAAACCCAAGTTTTTTTTTCCTTACAAGAAATGAGTTGCAAGCTGACATTTCCCTCAGAAAGCTCCATTTTGAGAAAGGACCCATTTATTCCAAATATAGATAAAAATTTCTGGAGCAATTCCGACAAGCCCTAATAACTGCTCTTATTACATCTCAAAAGTATGAGGGCCAGAGATGCCTGTGTATGCATCCGCAATCTGAATAAGAAAGTAGCATTATTTCCATCACAGATCGGGACTGAGACATGCAGAAGATACATTAAAAGGCTGGTTTAGTTCCTATATTACCCTGACTTCAGCTGGAAGCCAGACTCCTGATTGAATTTGGCCCTTATGCCAAAGGAATAAAAAAAAGAAACAAATAGTAGGGGCACCACTTGAGGCTCTGCTTCATGCTCTTCCTCCACGTGATGGAGGAACTGGGCTGCTCCCACAGAGTCCCCACTCCAAGGTAGGGATGGGGAGGGACAATGGCAAAGGTGCTGCCGTTTACCTTGCTGTGGGTGACAACCTGCTGTGACCATCACACAGAGCCCCGGACCTTCACTGCAGACAAAGGCGCTGCCCCTCTGCTTCCCCAAAGGACACCTGAACATCACCACCACCAGCTGCGAGGTGTGCAAACCTCAGCCTGACACTAATAACTGGAAAAAAGGAGAATGAGAGGGTCTCCTGCACACACAGCAGCACGACAATGGGAAGGAAAGGCAATTCCAATGCCCCAGCTCAAGAGGACCACGCACATGCTATCCCATGGCACAGCTGCCAAACACCCATCTATCCAGCACAGCGAGCTGGTGATCTGCCTGCAGGATAACACGCAGGTCCACACACTTCCCCCCACATGTCAAGGAAGGACTTGCTCCCCCCAGAAGGTGACAGAGGAGGTGACAGCACACGGTTGCCTAGCACCCAGCCCTATACATGTTCCCATCCTCTCAGCTGGGACTTGGGCACAAGCAAAGGGAAGGTGGCAGAGCTTGGACACTCCTTCACCACCTTGTGCAAGAGAACCAGCACACACAGAACCCCTGGGAATTCTGTGGAATATTCTCCCACCAGAAGGGTTTAATTAATTGCCTGCAAAAGGGGACTCTGATTTATCACATAACTTTTCAGCACAGTAAGGACAAGTATTGTCACATCTTTACTCTCCTTAAAAATAGATGATAAAAAGGATTTAGACCCTCCATGCCATTGCACCGTGACCTGGAGAAGTAAATACACGGACTTTCACTGCATTTCCTTTATTATTTGCCTACAGCACCAACAATGACTATAAAATTGCCCCCCCTAAACCTCTATGATTTGGTTCACTTTGCCTGCATTCCTGTTTCTCAGTGAAAAGAAAGAGGCTTCTGGTTAGCAGAATGGCAACGTTAGCAATTACACATCTCCCAGCACCCTTACTGGATCTCACCGGTGCTCACAGCGAGAGATCACACTTTTTCCCATGTACCTGATGGTTTCTCAGCACCGAGTTTTCTTGGCTACTAATTTTCTGTGCTCTTCCAAGAGTTTGCCACATGATATCCTCCAACCTGCTACACCTGAGCACTGTACTCCGGAAGAGTACAGATCTACTCGTCTGAAACACTCGCTACAGCGTGTGATCGCAACATCACACCAAAGGTACAAACCACTCGAGATCAGGAAAGGTCTCTTCAACCTTCTTCTGTCTCGCTGTGTGATTCACAGGAGCACCTAACAGCATAACACCACCATCACACCTGTCCTCACCTACTCCTACCCTACCATACTAAGTTTGTCAGGAGGAATTTTGTCGCCAGCATTTGAAGCCAGCATTTGTCACCGAGCCAAGTGTTTTTATTTTTCACTTGGTGATGGGGAAAAACAGAAGGGAACCATCGAAGCTTTCGGAGGCAAAGATCTCTCCAGGACTTGCCAGACAGTATTTTCAATGACTGAACTGGCACAGCATCAAGGAAGTTGGCATCTAATGTGAAAGCAAGACCAGCTCCATGACAGCCATCAGCCAGGCTCAAGGAACATTAGTGACGGCAGTCAGGAAAACAGAAGGCAGAGGAAGAGAGAGAAAGACAGACTAATACTGCTCCTCTCACAAGAGGTACAGACATATGCCTGGTCACCACCCAAGAAGGAAACACAGAATAAAATGAGGGGGGACTTTTGTGAACAACTGCAACATCTTAGGCAAGCACATCAGTGGCCAAGCACAAGTCAGCACATGCCAAGCCTGACCACACAGCAGTGTGTGAGATACCACACTTGGCCTTCAGCCTAGAAACAGGAGACACGCGTGGGAGCAGTGTGGGAAGAGCTGGCAAGCGAAGGCTATGTCCTATCAGGGCTGTGAATCTGCATGTTGCACACAGGGGCTCACAGCAGCCTTGCAAAAGCCATTTGCCCATAGCCACCATGTATCTAGTTACAACCCCCAGAAACACAGCTGACCTGATCACCAGGTCTTTATCAGCATTCATAGAGACCACAGAAGGTCAAGAGAGCCATCACCCAGGAACAGAGGACAAGCACAGTGAGCTCAAAGGGAACTTGACAGGCCAAAAAAGACTGCAGTCACAGAGGACCGGGGAGAACTCGCTCATGTCACCCTCTCTTTCTGAGGTGCTCAGAGGCAACAAAGCCTCTGACCTTTGATTAAACCACGCTACTCTCACAAGAGGGGGCAGCTTAGGAGCTCAGGAACTCAATAAGAAACTATTTATCTCAAGGTCATGGGTTCATACCCTCTTCAAGTTCTTTTTTCTTAGTCAATTAAAACAGGAGGCTTGATCTGCATTAAAAAACCCGTTGCTACGGGCACAGCCAGATACTGCCTCATCAAACAGGCAGATTAAGAAAATACAGCCCCTTTCTGCTCCCTGCACATCCCACAGCAGAGCACAGCAACTTTGGGAATGCTCCCTGTGCGAAGTGAACACAACTCACTTTTGCAGCCAGGGTGGGAAAGCAAAACGGGGCATTGCAGATTGGGCTGGTCAGCTGCCATCACCAGTCTCCACAGCAGGTCAAACATCCATTTACAGAGCATTATGAATGGAGCTGATCCTGCCCCAGCCTCTGAACCCAGTCCCGAGAGACTCCTGGCCATCCCTGTACCATTCCTTTGAGAGGATGGATGTTCAGCCAGTGACTGCTGCCCAGACAGCCATTCCTCCTACCCCAGCCAGAGCTCAGAGGCCCAAACCCCACCATGAGGTAAAGGTGAGGATAAACAGAAGGCTGGAGAGGTGCTTCTACTTCTGCACACAGAGCAAACAGCAGTCACAGAGCTCCAGGCCCTGCTTCCAGGGAACCCAAACACTTTGGACTGGGTCTTTCAGCCCTCAACCCAGCAGCGCCATGAGACAACACTCCCAATTTGCACTGAAGGAACACAAACACTTGCACAGACACTCAGGACCAGCCAAAAAAGGAGAAGACCCTCTGACCCTCTCTGTTGCAGGTACAGTCCTGTCAAGGCAAAAACCTGACAGAAGCAGAGACTGGGCAAACAGAAAGGAAAAAGGACACCTTCCACTGTAATAGCAGGCCCAACTCAATACATGAATCAAAGTTAATGTATATCTGAAACCAATCGCTGATAGAAACTAAACTATCTAGGAACTGAGGTTCCTGGTAGTAAGCACACGTACACACATTCAAAACCTTTTTCTTCTTCTTGTGGGTTTTTAGCCCATAAAAAGCCAAGATAAAAACATGCTCTGGCACACAGGGTACACACACTCACCTCTATCACCTTTAATGGCTTCCCACCAGGAAAACTCATCCTCAATCCCACATGTAATTATTAGCTTCATAACATTTTTCACAACCCTGTGCTTCTCCTCTATTTATCCTTTGGTCCAACAGCAGACAAAGGATTCAAGCACAAACTCCCTGTGCACCAGGATGGAGCTGCTGGCCCTGATGGGGCCCTCCTAAGCGTCATGGCCAATGCAAAGTAACATGGAACAAGCAAGGGGTTTGGAAATAAATAGGAAGTCAGCATAGTTTTGTTCTGTTCACCAAAGATGGTAATTATTTTGGAAAAGACTACATACCCTTTTGGCTTTTAATTAGCAGCAAACCAAGTCCACTTAGTTCCTGTGAGTGAGAAACTATTAGGGGTTATGGATCCCCAACCAAGGAAAACAAATCTGTACCAGTCCTTCACCCCCTGAATAACTTCTGATTGTCAAGCACAGTTACCAGGGGAATGAATAGCTTCTCCTGCAAGCTCCTCACTCAATTAAACTAATGCAGACAAAAAGGCTGGGCAGCAGCCGCTGGCAGCACAAGCTAGAGTCAGATGCACACACTTGGTGCAGCAAAGCAACCACAGCAGGTTCAAAGTGATGAGAGGCAGAAAAAGCAGCCCACAGCCCCTGTCATCGCAGAAGACACCTATGACTTGTCCTTGAGGTGCTGAATGGCAAAAACTGGTGGGGTCTGTGCCCTGAGGAGACTCCAGGAAGTTCTAACCACATGTGGGTATTCAGAGCCATCACTCATATTTCATGGAGACTGATGAAGAACTGAGGAAACACTTAAAGAAAGTTCTTGACTTATTAGTAATCCAGAACTATCCTACTGCTGCCCCAAGCATTTCACTTAGCAGCCTTATAATTACAACTTTGCCTGAAAAATCAGGATAGTCACCCAGGCAGAGTACGAAATAGAGGCCAGGAGAAATGACTGATCCTCAGTCCTTCTTGAAGACTTCTTGAATCACAAACTGGAGAGTCCAGAGACAACTCCAGAATAAATCGCTCCTTCAGCAACATTTGCTTGTCCTCTGAGGTGTTAAAGCTTGCAACTAAATGTTGACATTTGGGGAAAGAGAAGGAGGTAAGTAAAGGATACAGCCCAACCAGGAGCATCATGACTTTACACACGACCACCAAAGAGGTGGGCACATCTGCACATGGACAAAGGCAGCAAGCAAAATCCACAGCTCCCTCCTTTCAAGTAGATTTTAATAAAGTGGGAGTGTGTAAACATACTGCTAAATCCCTTTCTCCCTCGCAAACTAAAGGAAGTTGTGTCTTTGATGTCAATGGAAGCCCAGCCCTGCCCTCGCACACTGTGGCAGAGCAGCCTGAGGCAATGGCAGCAGGTGCCCCGCTGAGCTGAGCCCACACAGCCACCAACACACACAGCTCCAATGGGATCTTCTAGCAGGTGTTACTGGAATCCTGGGCATCTCTCTAGCAAAGTGCAATGATATTTAACTTCCTTATGGGCTCTGGAGGCTGCCAAACATCTGTTGGGATTAGGTGGTTCATGTTTGTGAAGTGCACACAAACGCTAGCGTAAGGAAGGGGCTGGCCTATTTATGGATGTGAAAGCTGGACCAAAACCCAAGCCCACACACTGTATTTGCACATACGGCCGTATCTCCCCTGACAGATTTCACTGTTTTAGGATGGAGGCACGAGGTGTCCCCTATAGCTTACAGCCTACTTCTGGTCTCTGAGAACTTCACTGAGTTATACTGCTCCCCTCCTTCACTTTACCCCATCCAAATAAACAACTGACTTTTGGTAACAGGCTGGGCCAGCACAGCTCTACCAGGAGCCCCCAGAAGGGGGTTGTCCTTTGCAGGGGAAAACCACCTTCCTTCAAGCCCCATCCCACTCTCTGGAGTGCTGCAGATCACACTCACAGCCCACAGACCTCCAGCAGGCTCCCAACACCCAGCTGCAGCTGATCAGCCATCCAAATTCCTCATGGCAAGGGACTTTGCATCAAGTTTCATATTTCTCTTGGGTGTCCCTCCCTCACACAGAAGCCTCCTGTGAGTAAGGGCTGAGGAATGAGACAGTGAGTACACACAGCTCAGAAAGCAGCGATAAACAGCCGTGAGGGAGATGAACTCCCCAGGAAGGACAGGAAGAGCCCAAGTAGGTTTCAGATTGAACTGTTGTAATGGGTCGAGCACATCTGTTAAAGAGACATAAATAGCAATGGCTTACAGTGGCAGAGCCACAGGAGCCATTACACTCCCATGACCCAGAACTGCTTTGCACCAAGTTGCAAGTCCTGCATGTACAGCTTTGCTCTGTCAGAAGCTACTGCTTCCCTTTCCTCCACACGTTTCAGTCCTTATCAGGTCTTTATCTTAGTCACATTCTGCTAACAAACACTTTTTACATCCTTTTGATCTTCACTCGTAATCAGTCATTATGTCCCCAAGTCAATCATTCTGCTCTTCTCTCACCATTCTTTATCTTCATCTCCCAGGGCAGGACCTCCTCAGACCCAGATGTCACTTCATGGGTGCAGCTCGTGCTCTGCACTTGGGTTCACAGAAATTTGATGCGCTCAGTTTTCCAGACTCACAGCTCTCCTTCAGGTAGCAAAACAAGTGCCAGGCCCAGTCCAAGATGCTACTGGTCAAATTTAGAGATATGGACAACACAAGAAATGTTGGCTATGAGATATGGAAGCAAAAACAAAGGACAAAAGGAATCCAGGAGTATACCAATACCATACCCAGAATTACTCATGTCTTTCATTAGATGGATAGGTCTTATCATTCTGCAGATCAAGAGCATCTGGAATCACTTTCATTCCACATCAGGTAGAATTTGCACAACTAAAACACACAAAATATATTTCCATTCTAGCAGGTGCCTCTACCAAGGGAGTTGAAACTAAACAAGATGAGCCAGTGACTTTCTGATAACACAGCTACCTTTGCACATCCAGCTCCACCGATGAAAGTGGGCACACCCATAATAAGGCAGGAATAAAATCACCTGAGACACAAGAAATTTATCAAGAGTTGTTGCAAAAACTCATCAGGTTGCTTGTGCGTCACTGCACTTCAAGGGACAGGGAACAGCCAACACAGGCAGACGGCTGCCTTGAAGCCAACAAAGCTGGGGCAGATCACTTTCACTCGGACTTCTGGCACATGACAACATAACCCAAGACCTAACACACCACCTCAGGTGTGCAAAGGAATACAGATCAGAGGCTTGGGCCACGGCATCCAGGGAAGCCGGGTGATGGGATATGAGTACAACAGCCCAGAGGGTGGCCCGACCCTAGACAGGGTGGGGACAAAAAGCATAGATGATCATTGTAACACACTGGAACAATCCACTCTGTCCTACGCCAGGGCAGAGCCCAGAAAAGCAATACACCCAGCAGTGCAAAGGTGAGGTCATATCAAGCCACCTGGCCTGCATCCTCAGAGACATTCAATACCCAGCTGTAGGAACAGTGCCCACAGCACGCTGCCTGTAGGCTGTGTGTGCAATGGGCATGGAGTAACTAACTTCATCCAGAGTGACTTACAAATGAACGCACCCTGCAGGGAATCTTGCGTGTAGTAAAGCAACAAGCTCTGCTCTTGTAGCTCCTTCTCCCAGGCTACGATGTAGTCCTTAAAAATTTCTCAACTAACTTCCCCAGCCTCCACACACCCCAAGTTCACAGTTCTCCCACACAACAGAGCAAAACATGCCGTGCCAAGCCATGGAAGGAGGCACACAGGCACTCTGTGAGCTGCCATCCTTTCACCCAGACACTTCGAGGACCTGGGTGGGTGGAGTGCCTTGGAAAGACATGCTCATTTATATTGTTTTAAGTTCACCTGCTGCTCTGGCCACATTCCCGAACCTCGGATGCAGAGAGAGACACACGAAGAGGCATTACATGCCAAGAACCCTGCACTCGTTCCTGCAGCAATGCGGAGGTCCAAGGCATTTATTCCTAACTTCCAAAACATGCTTCTGCCCCACAGTCCTTTCCTTAATGCCACTGTTAAAAGCCTGCAAATGTCTGCACCACTCACAATAGGCTCTCCTGCTCTGTATAAAGCTGACTCTTCACTGCAGTGGTCACTCTGCATGCTACAGTAGGAAAGAAGCCTGACATCTCCCCAGCAACTTTAACCCTTCTGCACTCCATTTGTTCCCCATCCGTCTGCCTTGGGAACAGGTTAGGATTTGGGTACAGGACAGTGCTAAAACACTCGCTTATCTTCAGGCACACAAGTAACTGAAGAGTTCAGCTGGATTACTCATACACTTGAATTTCAAACTTACTATGCAGAAGGTTCACCAAGACCTCCTTAAATGGCAAAGATGCAATGCTGTGTTTTCCAAGCTCGGCTCTGCACCCCAAGGAACTCGAAAAAGAAATGGATTGTCTGAAAAAGCACCAAAGTGAAACTGTGCTACAGGAGGCATAATTCTCATTCTCCAAAAAAATAGCCTGCAGGATCAGAAGTGAAGAATAAGCTTTAAAAGAAGCTTCAACTACCCTAAAAAATGTCACTCACACTGTACATGGGAAAACAAGTCACTGAAGAAGTGTCAAGCAGATGATGTGAAGTCCTCATTACTTCTACTCCTTGAAATACGTTTTTACACATAAATACTACTTGGACCTTAAACATCTTTGTGGCTCGCTTCTGGACCTCCTCACCACCACATTTCAGTTCCAACACTATTAAGCTGCTCTAGCCTCCAAATGCCAGAGGCAAAGACCAGCTTCCACACTAAGCTAGGCATTTTAATACCCATGCAAGGTAAGTACAGGCTTTGCCCCCCACCTCAAGGATAATGATGATAGCGTATAAGAGGCAGCTACAGCAGGAAATATGGGGGAAGATAAGCGTAAGTGCAAGGAACAGTTCAGAGTAATGTCTGAGGTTGAGCAGAAAGGATGTTAAGTTCAGTCTGTAATTACAAACAATTCTTTCCAATCATTTCTTTGCTTTATTATCAGTTATGACTGCACACTTAAGAGAACAATCCTGGTCTAACTCCTTTGTCCTCCATGATTTCAATGTCAAGGGTGATGTGAGACAACTAGTCTCGTGCCTCTCCAAGCCTCTGCGTCCCATCAGTAAAATGGCAAGAATGATTTTCTTTCACATTGGAAAGGTACTACAAAAATAGTTCCTCCAACTTCCAAAGTGCTCCAATGAAAGAGCAAAGAGCATTCCAGAAAAGCACAAAAGAAAATAAATAACTCTGCATTCTGTCTTGAGTTTGAACAGTACGTGGTAAATAAGACCTGAGGCAACACACTGCACAAAGAGAAAAACAACTAAATAGCTACTCATTAAGTATCACCTTCCACTCTGGACACAAAGAGTAGGTGCTCTGGCAATTAAGTGGCTATATCATACTACCTGCTTGCAGGGGAGGCTGAAATTAAGGTTTCAACGACCGTCATTCTGGCATTTCATAGCTTTGGAGCATTTGGACTTTGCAGCTTTAACACCCTTCTTTAACAAAGTTCACAGGATGCAATTAACTATAGGTTTGCCACGCGGCTGCCACAATCACTATCCATTTTTCTGGGAAGATCCAGATTAAAGGTTTGTCTTGGCCACACTAATACCTTGAGGTATCTCTCAAAATTTGCCCACACCCATGATAAGCAAATTGCTCACACTACTTTTGATAAGCAAATCAAGTCACTATCTCAAACAACGAGGTGTGTCAAATCCAAGCCTGCCGATGTCCTTCAGCAGAGAGCTTGAACAGGAACTTCACTGACACCCAGGCTAGTGAGGCAGTGATGATGCAGCAATAGGAGCTACAACCACTTATCAGCTGCTAATTCAATCACTCTCCCAACCCAGCCGCTGCTGCCTGCACTGTCTGGGAGACTCCTTGCTTTCATTCATGCCTCACTAAGTGGAGTAATTCAAATCTGTTAAGGTGAGGTAATAAACTGCTGAAACAGAGAGCTCCTTAGGGTACGCGCTGCGTGCACGTTGAAAATGCACATGCACATTACTGACACAGAAACCAGCCCAGCTGGGGTACAACCAACACAGCCACTGCAGAAGGACCACCCACAAGCCACCTGTAACAACACCCCAACATTCTCTGTCCAAAAAGCAAACCTCACCAACCTGAATTCCATGCAGCTGCCACACTGCTGAAAAAGCCCTACAGGAGATACTTAAACATAACAGAGCCAAATTTAAGGCAAGGTTTGAAGCTGGACCATTTCTACCCCACCACACTGTGCAACTGTACCCACCCCATGGGGCTCCACAGATCCTTTCTCAAGGCCTGAGGGACAACCTGTCAATTCAGCCTCCTCTATCCCACCTGCCTTTGCCTGGGCTGGTCTCACAATAAAGCAGCTGGGTCCTGCTTCCTCAGCAGTACTCCAGCCCGCAGCCCCACAGCCCTGGCACAGCCTCTCCATGTGAGGAGAGATCAGGAGCAGAGGGAGAATAGAAGATGACTGCAGCTCCACACAATGAGATCAACTGGCAAAAAAAAAAAAAAAAAAAAAAAAAAAAAAAAAAAAAAGGGAGAGGGTAGTTACAAACTGATGCATAAACAAGACCTGACTGTGCAATTCAGAGCTAACAGGGCAGTTTACTAAATGTTAATTAAATCCTTAGTGCCTGTTACACCAGTCATGGAGATCAACTTATTTTTAAATTAAATAAGCAGTAAATGCTCAGATGAACTTCTATTAAATTTCACCCAGTGAGTGAAGTATGTGGGGCTTGTAATAGACATTAAACAAGATAGTTATGGCAAGTTAGTTGATACTTTATTACCTAAAGATAATGGCCATATTAAATCTCAACTAACTATTCCACTGGCAGCATAATCATCCAAGATCTGGCAGAAGCTTTCCTGCCTTGAAGCATCACTGAGCAGCAGGAGCAGCGGGAGGAAGGCAGCCAAGAGCTGAATGGCACCTACTTAGAGGATGCTCACGTGCATAAACTCCCCTAGACACAACACAGGATCCCTCCCGGCCAGATCTGCAAACCCCAAAGAGGGCTGATGGGCTATTACCCAGCAACAAAACTGGCATAAGCCAGAGACCCTCATGCATCCCTCCCTGCCCTCAAACCAACTAAATAACTGATGAGTTTGCTGAGGAATCATGGTATTCCAAGGTTCCCTTATAGCATCAAGGGCAACAGAAAACATCTGAACAGCCTACAACACTCAAAAGCTTATAACTTTGTCTACAAAAAGGTTATCAGCAGCCCACAACTCCACCGATGTTTGTTTTCCTTCCCTGAGCATATTGTGATAGTTTGGGAGTTCTTCTGACTCACACGTGTGTGTCACTGTCACCCACAGATCCCAACAACAGATACTGACAGTCTAAAATGACAGAGACTTGCTGACAGTGACTTAAAAATGATCATTTTCATGCCAGCTCTTGCAGTTGCTCAGAACCTGATTGAAACCAGCTCTTGGAGATCGAAACAGAATCTCCACTGAGTTGTCTCTACCGATAACCTCAATTGCAATGATGAAGTGTAGGTAACAGGTTTTAGTTTTTTCCACGTTTGGACTGGAAAACATCACCAGCCCTACATGGCCTGCCACGCCCAGGAGCAGGATGAATGAAAAGAATCAACCCTGCTAAACTCTGTTTCTCAGGCAGGCACAAGGTCTCAAAAGCTTTAGTGTTTTGTGGGGGTTTTTTCTGGTCTGTGGTTTTCGGTTTGATTTGTTGTTTTCTTTTCTCTGTTTGTTTCTATTTTGCAAAACAAAGAGCTTCCTAAATCAGAAAGAGGAAAACACTGAGCTCCTCAAACTTTACTGATGCTCTCCTCCAGCATCCCAATGCACACATGGACACCAAACACAAGATCTGCCCTCCAATCCCTTCTCTGGAACCCTCGTTCATAAAGTTATTTCAAGTATTTTCCTATGTATAACCCCCACTCTTTAAAGACACTGTTCCTTGTGAATCTGTGCATCAGATAACCCACAACCTTTCGTAAGTTATGGTTTCCATCTCCTTTGCTCCTGCCTCCTCTGTTCTGGCTGCAGTTGCAGCAAGCTCTCTAGCTTTTAACAGAATTACGCAGCTACAACAGCAAGAGCAAAGGGAGATGAGGAAACTACTGGGGTGAAAAGACAGGCTGTGGAGGACCTTGTCTTGCAGACAGGAGCATCCCTGTCACACTCACATGTGCACACAGCAAACACAGACGCTGAATCCCAGACTTCTGCTGGGTCACATGGACTTTGTATTTGTCTTACCTCCCAGAAGGTTTCTCCCCATCAAAAACTAAGTACCTAAAAAGCACACACACACACACCCCTGAACAATCATAGAATATCCTGATTTGGAAGGGATCTACTCTTGGCCAGTGTATATTTCTTCATCATCCTGATGCCATTTTTAAAACCTCTCCATGCATTCACAGGGACTTAGCTCTACCTTAGCAGGCCTGCCACAGACCACAAATCAGTTGCCTGGACAATCAGTTAAAGGTGAAACCCAACAGCTGGGGCCAGCCAGAGCAGAGTGTGCAAGTATTTCTCAGAGCCATGTCAGGGAGAGAAGAGCTCAGTAGGAGAAAGGCAGAGCTGTGTGGGTCAGGCTTTCAGAAGCTTGAGGAGCAGCAAAATGCCACTGAGGATGTACTGTTCACACAGTCACTACGGGCAGAGCAATAGAGAAACCACTGCAGGCACCCTGAAGGTATTTGTTTCCACAGACACACGGAAACTGTGTTCTTGGAACAATTTGTCATCCACCCAAGCTACTGCTCTTCTCTAGCTACAGTCAGCCAGAGACGCTTCATGGAAACCTACACGAAACTGTTTCTTCTTTCCAATTAGATGTTTATGATACAACGAGCACCACCACGGGCTGGTACAACTCTGAATGTACCTGACATTCATACAACCACCATCCCATCTTCTTTTCAGACTTGGCTAAACTCTTGTTCTCAGCAACATTCTGCATGATAAATGCCACCATTAGTTACACCAAAAAGCACTTAACTTTCTTCATTTTGAATCCACCACTTTCACCTCGGTTTTCATTTGTACAAAGGAATAGACATCCCTTTTCCACAGCACTCGCTGTTTCTCCTGACACCTTTCTAACATGCGTCCTTTTAATAGGAGTGATTCCATACTGCTGGTAAAACTCCCTCAGGTTTTCCAGCTCCCAACCATTCTTACCATCCCTCTCCAAAACTGTATACATAAAGTCTGACTGATCACAAGGGTATTACTTAAGTTTTATAGTCAGGCAGGTAGACACAAGCAGTGATTTTAACAAACAAGGCAACAGCGAGGCTTCAAAATGGAATGGTGTCTCCACTCTGAGCATGAGCCCCCACAGAATAATTCTTACTAGGAGTTATAATTAAAAATACATACTGATGATAATATATGTAAAAGCACTCCAGCTCCACTGAGACTGCAGCCAACACTATTAGGTACCTTGCAAAACTCACTATTCCAGCTCTGGAGCTTCATCTCTGAACATGCTAGAGAAAGGAGTGCTTTAGCAAGGGATAAACACCTGAATCTGCCATTACACTGCTTGAAAGCTTGAATTACACTGCACCAGCTCCTCATTGTGCCCATTACTTCACTAACACAACACAGCTGAAGGTGTTTCTCAGAGGAATGCAACTTGGGAATACCATGTGCTCTGCAAATTTCCAGGAAACAAGACAGGTAAACTAACCACAATTCCCAGGATCTGAAAATCACTTCTGACCTGCCAGTCTAAAGCCAGGCTTTTGCCAGTTTTTCCTGGTTTCACAACAGCACATCACAGACAACATCATTCAGTACTTTTATCCCCTAAAGCTGGGTGACTCTCCACCAAACAGGAACAAAAGAAAGGATTCACAGAGCAGGAACCCACACGGAGATGGGCATGCTCACCAACATCCTGCCCTGACAGCCAGGCTGATCTCCAAACATGTTCCAAAGGTAAAAATCTCATCTCTATGCGACAGGAATTGGAGTGTGGGTTGCTACACTGGAGTTTCTCTCCCAGCTCAGTACCAGCATCTCTGCCCCGCCAGTACCAACCACACCAGGTAATCAGGGCTGGCAAGACATAGACAGCAAGAAAAGTAGTAATTTTCACCGACCAGGGCACCACGGAGACTGAACATCAGCAATTCAGAGCAGCTTGGGGCTGCACCTACGGAAGCTTTAATGAGACAGTTTTACCTTCATTTTCCTGGACCTGTCCTTCATTTCCACTCAGGAGCTTACCCAGGCAGCACACAAGGGCTGCATGCCACCAACCAGGACTGCTGGCAACATGGGACACACACGGCCAGTGTGCCCACGGCCACACAACACACACGGTGGGAGTGACTTTCGGGAAGCAGGTCTCCTACCCACTGCATGCCATCTCTCTACAGGACCATTACTGACGGCAACTTACTGCTGCTGCTGTCCTGGACCCAGGTGTTCCTGATCTGGCAGTTTTTCCCAGCCTACACAAGCTGAGCCAGGTGGAAAAAGAAAACCTGAATAAAACAATTAAAGGAAAACCATCTATGAAACAACGGGCAACAGGCCTGAAGGGCCCATTAGCAGCACCTGCATCATAACGAAGTTAAAGGCAGGATTTGACAGGGAGGGTAGGGGCTTGCTGACAGATGGCTTTGTGGCCACCACCCACACCATCAGCTGCTGATGGCCCATCTCGCAGGGAAAAACCCTCCAACGAAGGCTAAACAATTGAAATAGGGGAACAACGGAGCTAATAAATTTAGGAGCAATAGGCTGCAAGGTCATGGGGTGGGCAGGGGGAGACAGACCAAGCCAACAGGTAGAGAGAAGTTTTCAACAATAAATCTTTATCCACAGACGCATGTATTTCCCAAAGGAAATCCCAGAGTATTATTTAGCCTTGTGTGGGCCAGTCCTGCTTCAGCAAGGGTGGGGATAATTAGAAAGTCCCTCACATCCCTGAACTTTGCTGCTGCACAGCAGGCTGAGCTACACACAGGACAGCAGCCAACATCTTTCAACAAGAACACAGCCACATTATTAACACAGAGATGAAATGCTGTGTGCTCTTCTCTAGCTCTGCACGTCCCCATACTTTCCTAATATCTCATTTCTCCAATTAGTTGGAGAGACAGCACCTGCTGTATCACCCAGCTCCCAGTCACTCCCCACTCTCTCAGATCTTGCCCCAGAAATCATTCCTGGAATGTACAAGCACAAATTCTACAGGTAAATAAGTCGGTGAAAGCAAAGAAATCCTGAAATATTTCTAAAAACACTTGTGGCTTCTACGTGAGACCTTCCTTTTTTGCACGGGTCAAAACCCCTTTGTGCACAGGGACTTAGATGTTGCAGATTTGCAGGGACACACATCAGTAGGTTTAATGGCTCCTGCAAGCTCCTTAAACTTTTGTGTACCAATTGCCTAGAAAAACGGAAAGAAACAGACAGGAAACTAACCCAAGAACAACACAACTGGGCTAAAAAGTCAATTCCTACAGGTGTAGGAAAAAAGAAACAAACAAAAAATAATCAAAACAAAGCAGGAGAATCCAACTCTCGTTTGTTTCACCGGCAGGGCCAAGCTGCACCTCGAGGTACAGGCAGCAGAGCAATTAGGCAGGAGTTGCTTCATCAACGCCTCCTCGGGAGCACTGCCGGCTTCCCAGCACAGCCCGGGGGCGCGGGGAGTGCTCCTGAGCAATGCAGGGGTAAGGTCTGCCTGTTCAAAAGAGGAGGGCAAGAAAGAGAGAGGACAAAAAAAA
>VZTF01002402.1:739147-784051 GCA_013397755.1 Cnemophilus loriae
CGGCGGCGGCGGCTCTCGGTACCTGGGTGGGGGGGAACGGGGCTGGAGGCGGCCCCGACCCTGTGAGCATCACCTTCCTGCACTGCATCCCGGAGCCAGGGGAGTCTTAGGCCCAGAAATGCACCCTGTGCCTTGCAGGATCCAACTTTTCACAGGGAAGTTTTGTCCAGGGCTCCTTTTGATTCTTTGGGTGCGTCTCCAACCAACTTTTAATCTGTTGTTCCCCAGCTGTGGCGAAGAACAAGGTGAGGGGAGGTAAAAGGTGCTGGGAGTTCCAAAGGAGCTGCCTGCTCACAGATTCCAAACGAGACTTGTCGCGAATACTAAGGAGAGGGGGAAGGGAAACTATTTTCTGATTGCTTTCTGTTTGATTGTTTTGTGGCTATTTCTAAGGACTGCAATTAAAATAAATTGGGATGTTGAGTGTGATTATTTTTATAATGGAATGTTACCCTTTAAGTAGCTGTTCGGTATCTGCATCTGCCCTAAAGAGAAGGAGAAGACAGAAGGGTTACATTGTGTTCAGGCTGTGGAGGGGAGCGTTGCCAAGCTTTAGTCATTTGGAAAGAGATTTCTGGATGAGTTTTTAGACACTTCAAATGTATTCCATTTTTAAAATAAAGGACTCCGGTGTGTGCTTTCAGAAGATGTTTACATCTTATCCCATTACCAGCTTTAATGTCCACAGTCGGTTCTTGACAGCCCCAGGAGGGCAAGATTGCTCGTTTGGACACAAAAAAAGGACAATAAGTGCCTAAAAGACTTAAGAAGCTGTAGCAGAGAATTGTGATTCAGCCTCTCTCCACCTTCCGTGGCAGCCAAAACCAGTGTACTTCCCAATCAGAGACCCCAAGAGATTTCACCCCACCCTGGCAGACCCCTCAGAAGGGAAAGCGTGGCGTTTCCTAAATTTAGTCCTCAAGGCAAACCCCCGTCTGGGGTTGATTTGGTGTCCCACACTGGCCCTGTGTACCACGGGTGCTAAATTCTCCCCAGGAACAGAGAGGCCTGCCAGGGCCAGATTCTCTCCTTAGAAGCACTGCAGCTAAATCTGCGTGAGCAGTCATGGCCGCAGGTGTTAGGACTATGACTAGAAATAACCCAGCCTTGTCCTAGCCGCCTACCTGGTGTTTAAACCTTGCTGAGATCCTAAACCAAAGCTGAAGGGTGCATGAGTCACCAGAGCCCCGTGCTGTAGGTGTTACCTAGAGAGCCAGCAGTGCTCTGTGAACATGGCCTCTTGTGAAAGACACGGGCATGGCTGATTTCCAGATGGAAGAGCCTGTAGCATCAGCTCAAGCTGAGCGGCCAAAGCCTTCACCTGAGGTCCTGTAAACCCAGGTTCAGTTCCCTCCTGCAGAACCTACAGTTCACGTGTCTCCTTCCAGCTGAGTGCTTTGACCACTGGGCTGCAAGGTCATGCTCCTGCATTGCGCCCCAAGGACAACTCACAATGGGATTTTCTTCCACCAGGAGCAGGTGGTCATCACCAGACGCTTGCTGGCACACATGTCTGTCAACCTCAGCGTGGTGGAGCTCTTGAAGGCAGACATAGACAGGAACTGTTGCCTGTTTTGCTTTTTTTTCTTCAAGTTTTCTTGCAGAGCTGCAACAGCCCTTGTGTTGTGTCAACTGGTATCTAGGGGAAGTATATGAACACTAAAAAATCCCCTTTGGCCCAAGATGAGACACAAGTATTCTCCATTTAGTATTTCAGAGAAAAACAGTGGTCAAATATTTTCCTGGTCCCATATCCAGCAATTATTGCTTCTTTATCCATCAAGCTTATGAAATTTTCCAGTGCTGTTAACAGAAGATAGAATACTGTGCCCATCCATAGCAGCTTCCTTTAAACGATCCCAAAAGTTTTAAGCTTTGAGCCTCCAGAGTTTGAGATAGTAACTACTACTACCTCCATTTTGCTGGTAGATGAACTGTGACTAATCCTGTGCAGCACAGCAGCAGAAGTTTGATTTGCAGACCATTACCCTTGTAACGTGCTGCCCAGAATGGTCACTGCCTTGTCAAACATAGCATGAATTTTCTGGGTTTTTTTCAGTTTCCTATCATGACCAATATCATACACTTTGGAAATGAAAGTAGAAAATTCAAGGTGTTAGGCCTGGCTGTGAAAATCTGCTCTTTGCCTGGAAAGAATCAAAAATACTGGCAAACATACAATCATTCCTTTGGTAATATCTACCTCACCCTGCACCACAGCAGCAAAATGAATTAAACAGCAAAAGACTGAAATGCCTGACATTGCATAGGCAATAGGAATACAGGAGTCAGCCTGGGCCAGTATTAATTCAAGGAAATTAAGTTTTTTAGTGTTCAAGGTGCATGACTAGGAGATTGGAAACTTGGCTTCTGCTCCTACTTTCCCTGTACTGTGTGACTTTAGACCAGTCAGTTCACCTTCCCGTGTCTAGAGGGGAGCCCTTAGAAACTCATAGCACCATGTTTAGAGCAGGGAATGACACACCACAATCTCTTATCAGACCCCCTTCTGTGCAAAGTTTCCAGAAGTCAGCAAGTGAAACCTTGCTTTTCACAGTTTGGGTCTCTCTTTTTCAGTGAGATTTCATATGCAAAAATCACAAAACAAAAAACTGAGGATGGGAAGAGCCCTTAGGAAGCCACAGGAATTCCATCTCTCAGGCCGTAAAGCAGGAGCAGCACTGCCTAAACCATACCTGACAGGGGTTCACCTACCCTGCTCATAAGAGTATCTAGAGGATCTGTTCCAGAGCTTCACAGTTGGATACGTTTGCTTTATCTCTAACCCGTCACTTTTGCTGCAATTCAGCTCTTAATCAGATGAAGTTGTGGGGAACTGACATATTCCCTCACTAGCAGCAATTCCAGAACAACAGGAAAGTCCCCCACCTGGTGAACTAATTCTTCTGTGGGTAAAAGCCAAAGAGGCTGGAAAACACACTAAGCATGTGTTTTTGGGAGAGCTGCCACCTAATTTACAGACAAAGATCAGATGCAATTAGCGTTAGATCGACTGGAGACTCCTCTGCCCCAAACCACAGCACTTTTCACCTGCCTCATCAGGAGGACGCCAGTTTCCACCAAGACATGCAGTGTCACACTTGACCCTTCAGTTTCCAAAGGGTATTCTTGGAAGCACATGCAAAACCTGAGCTCACAGCAATGGCATTCCTGTGGCACTGGGGAAGGAATGAGGAAACACCAGCACGGATACTAGGCAGATGAGAGAGAAAAGACTCATGCTGCAAGTCTGAATTAATTTCCAAACAGGGTGCTTGTTTCTGATTGAGAGATACACGTGTGTGCTGCCTGGTGGAAGGAATCTAGGAACAGCAGTGGGCCAAGCTTTGTCATTCCCCACTTTGCAGGTATGTTTCCACCCAGACAGGAAGGCAAGACACCGTACTGAGCAGGCTTTAGTGAATCACGGATCTCTGACAGCAATTGAGACTGGGCCAAAACCCCAAAGGAATCTTCACTGATGAGAAATACAACTGCAAACAAACTCCCCAATTTTCTGTGAGTGTATCAGAGATAGTGACCATCATCAAACCCTCCATCTCTCTGCACATCTTGGAGATGCAAGTGGTTCACAAGATGCTCAGTTTTACCTGGCTATCAGTCCTGTCTAATTCCATTTCGTTTCACTGTTGGCCATGGTGAGTTTGGGGCAGCTCAGGAAAGTATAAACCTTCCTGCAAATGTTTCAGGCTCTGCTCCCTGCTCTGCTCCATCTACAGTCTAGGCCATAGTTGCCTGTGCCTCAGGAATGGTAAAGTTTTGTAAAACTGCTATATTCCAGTGCTGAGAAGTACAGTTGAGCAATGTGCTAGTGTAGCATACTTCATTTTAAGGACATGCTTAAATCCAATTTGAGCCCAGAGAGACTTCAGCTTAGATTTAAGCATTCCATTGAACAGAGTGGATTTAAAGACTGAAGTGTTTTGCTAGACTGGATCTTTGGTTAATGAGGAAGGAGACTTGTTAGTGCCTAGAAGAAAGAACTGAAGCATTTTGGCACATCCAAACCATTACCAGCACTACTCCTTTTTTTCTAATGAATTTTGATGAAATTAACACAAAGAATTGGTAAAGAAGTTGATAATTTCATTAACAATCCTCACTCTCTCGGTCTCAGTTTAGTGGGGGGGAAAAAAGCAAACTTCTAGTATCTCATCAGAATGATGTGTTATAATTAAAGCAGAAGCCACTAGACTTTGTATTTTACACCATCTGGTATCTTGCACGGTATCTTACTAATGGTAAATGTCTCATGTCCAGATTTTAGCACTGAAACCACGAGTGCTTTACTTTACAGAAAGAGAATCATTTAAATACTTTATGGAGCCAACACTGAATAAACAAAATACCCCAATCTTCAAAGAAATGTGTGTGGTAACAAAATATTTTGGGGGACATTTTTGCATGGGCTCTGACCTCCCTGTTGAGAATCAAAGTGAAAATATTGAATGTACTAAGCAGATGTCTTCTCCTAGTGACAGCAAGATGAGCAGAGACAGCTGGTTAGAAGAACAACAACAACAAAAACACATCATCATTCCTGCTTTGGCTCCAAAAAATCTTGGACTTGTTGTCATGGAAGAAAGCTATATATGTAAGAAGCCAAGAAAGAGACAAATATTATTGAATCTGGTAGCATTTTAGTGAATGTGCTGGAAATAACTTAAGTAGGAAGAAAAACTGGATGCTCTCCATTGTTTATTAAAAGAATGCCTCTTCTTATTTCCACAGGGACCTATAGCCTATATAGGCATTAACACATTTGCAATATACATATTTTAAATATGTTGCTTCACTCATCAATCTTAAGGTCTCTTCTGCTAAAGCAAATAGAGTTACAGCACATAGAAATGTATACAGCCACAAAAATATTTTCTGTGCAAGCTAAAAATGCCAACTGTGGATTTTGCCTGTAACTCCTTCAATCAGGGAAAATGGGTATTACGGAGACACCTAGAGAGATCTTAAATATTAGGAAGGGAGAAGATGAGAAAATTAGATTCCCTTGGTGAAACACAGGATAAATAATTCACAATGAAAAAACAAAAAAGAAAGAGGAAACCAAAATTAAAATATGAAGAGCTATTCTGTATGAAAATCAGTCTGAGCTGCATTGAACAACAGATCCAAGAGGAGTTTTCTGGCAAGACTGCAAAATAAGCCAGTGACCCTCTGGCCTCCCTGCTCAGAGGTAGCACATTCTCTCTTGATAGTTTTCATCTGAACAAAACTTGATTTCTGTGTTTGACCCCTGGACATTTCCATTTCCCTTTCTGAGCCTTTGGGCAGACTTGAGTGAAGAACAGGATTGATGAGAAGGGTTTAAGAAATCAAAAGCTGTGCAGTTGGTAATGGCAAAGGCAAGTAACTTCAGGTGGATGTTCCCAGAGGACTAGGTAGCCGAAATCCCATGGTGCCATCAGACAGTGCCTTATGCAAGAGCAAAGCTCTGGATTTCCTGGCTCGGGAGGTGTCCTCCATGGAGTGCTTCAAAACACCTGTCTGTCTCCTACAGAGGTCCTAAATGATTTAAAGCCTTGAAGAAGCAAGAGGTTAATTTGGTTTATACTAAAGATATATACAAATAAAATTATGTAAAGAAAAGTATTTACTTTGGAAAACAACTGCCTTGAGAACTGAGAGGTGTGACCAATCTGACATACCAGCTTCTAAACAGAGGACAATGAAGTCGAAAGGAGAGGACATGGCTGCTGGGTCTCCAGTTTCTGGCTGCCAGCTTTACACTTTCTCCACTAGGTGATTAGGCAGTAATAGTTTTCAAAAGCAAATAGTTTTATTTACATAATTTTCTACGCAGAAAACCAGGGTTAAGTATGCGGCTCTGCAACAGAACAGATATGGGACTTGGGGAAAGTTAGAGCTTGAGCTGAGCTGGAAAATCTTCCACCATTTGCCAATAGCTTGGAGAGTCTGGAATCTTTCCCATCTCTACTGTGACAAAAACAGGACTTTTCAACATTTTGGAGGGCTTTTCCCCTTGTAATAAGGGACAAAAAGCACGCAATGAAAAACAAATCACAGCGCCAGAAGTGACTGAGAATCAGTTTTGCCTGTTTTAACTCCCCATCTTGCCAATCTTAGCTCCAAGATCTGACCTACAGACTCCCAGCCAGCCCAGGAATGACCATGCCACAGTGAAGGACCATTTTGGCCAGAAATTATATGCTGACTCCAAGAAAACATTTCCTAGAGTATATTGCTAAAATGCATACAGTCCCACACACACTACATGAAAGGAATCGTGTCTGACAAATAAACATTTCTTAATGGGAAACATTTGTCCAACATGTTTCTCCCCAGTACTCTGGAGCTTTGTGCCTCAGTGCACCATCTATAAAAGCAGACAACAGCCCTTCCTAGCCTCTGGGAGATCACACTAGGCTATGATAGTTATGGACTCCCTACCTCCATTAGCTACCCTCAGAACTCTGTATACCTTATAGTACATAAGTATGGACTGGCTCAAGAATTTTTATAAACCCATTTCAACCCATGTGTTTGACCTTGACCAAGAGCATCTCTGCCCACAGGCTGCTCCATTTGCTCCATCCCACTTTGGGACACAGAGGCAACGCAGAGCGCCTCAGTATCCCTGGGCTCAGCCATCCCTGAATGCGCATTTCCTCACACCATCAAAAATTTGGATCACCAAGGGGACGGCCCAGCCCTGCTGCCAGTGAGGTGACAGATCCCTGGCACCAGATCTGGGCTCAAACTGCTCATGAGCTGCTTGTGGCTGGAGAGGAATGTCTGCAGAGAGCTAAACCAGATTGCTCATAGATCTCTTCCAAATTGTCTCTGATCTAGTGGACAATTTGAGAGTAAATGTGTGCTGGAAGCTCTTCTTCCCTTAACAGCCTGAGAACACTGAGTTTGTGGCTGCACTGGAGAAACCTTAGGATCTCACTGGTGCCTTGGCAAGTCCTTAAGATGTCAGAGCCACCTATGTGTTGTCTGTCCCCTCTCTCAGAACACTTTAAGTATGTGTTTGATGCTACAGACACACCACAGCCACCACAGATCCAGGAATGTGGTAACGTTCCTAGCAAGGGCTGGCTGAGGTTGTGAGCCTGAAGCAATACACTTACAAATATCTGATCTCCACAGAGCTTTTAGAAGGAATCAAATGGCTTCAAAGCTTCAGGAAAGCCGACATTTTGGTGTCACCTATGTTTCTTAGTCCCACACCTACTGCAGGGAAAAGAGGAAAAAAATTCTGTTGGTATTTGCATTATCCTGCCTACGTTTCAGCCACAAGGTTCCAGCATTTGCAGAACTTCTGGAGGCTCATCTCATCTGTCCAAAATCTCACCTCTCCCAAGCATAGACTGAAAAATGCCACTTTTCTGCACTATTGGATCAAAAGCCGTCTACATCCATGTGTCAGCTGTTTACCACCCTCTGTTTCCTCCCTTTGGGCAGCTGATCAGGGATAATGACCTATATCCTCGAAGCATTTGTTTTATTCAGCATTACAGAGAAGGAGGGTTTAATACAATAAGCAACCTAATTATATAACCTTTCCCACCCTGTCTTATTACAGAGAGATCAGCTTGCCTCTTCACCTGTGGAAACACAACAGCTCAACTCTTTGAATGTCCATGACTTCATCTGGGCTCTTTCCTGCTCCGCTCTTGTCCTAAGCAGAAGGGTTCCAGCGTCTTTCAGTTAACATCTTTCACTTTACATTCGGGTAGGAACAACAGCCTACTTGGCTTTACTTTAGCCACATCGATGTTGCTCCAGAGATTCCTAGATGAGGTGGCCATGCTGCTCACATGGTAGGAAGGCACTGATGGAGACGCTGAGTATCACCAGGCAGCATTTGAGAGCACCCAGACTTTGTCCCCAGCACCCAGAGCATTGCACTGGTTGGCACTGTTGGTGTTGAGCACCAGCTGCAGGCTCTGCACAGGGATGTGGGACTGGTACACACCCTGCATCAAGCCTCACCCCACGATGAGACAGGCAGGCAAACGAGAAAATTGGGCCCTGGCCCCTTCCTGTGATTAGGTCATTATAATGGGTAAATATTTTCCTAGATAGAGAGCTGAGATAAAGGACTCCTGATGTCTGAAATGGAGTTTGAACAAGACTTGGAAGGACTATCCCTACCTTGTAGTTCTTTATAATGTGCTTTTACCAAATAAATGCCTTTTTCCCCAAAATACCCAGGAAATTAAAGGGAACTTGTTCTTAGCTAACGATGGAAATCTCACAAAATAAATTTTACGTCGACTAGCAAGAACAGCATATAGCCTACAGCCAAACTGTTCACCAGCCAATATATAGAATGGATTTAGTGACAGGTACCAAGGGTTATTCCTGGAGGACATTACAGCTCTACACCATTCAGTCTAAATATTTACTGAGGAGTACAGAAAAGTGAATGGTAGAGGCAGACCCCCAGAGATTGGCTTAGAGGAGTCTATTTAATAAGACCCTGTTTCTGCAGAGAAAAATGACTGTGATTGTTTTTTAATGAAAATCAGTGTTCTCGTGCTGTAGCAAATAGTGATTATTCATTCTCTATCCCTTTACTCTGCATTATTCATGATTTTGTGACCTCTGCTCTATCCTCTCCCTTGGTGTTCCAATCTGAGTTTTCTCAGGGTTTGGGAGCTTTTGTATCAGATACACTGGTTTATAAGGTAGTCTTTGAGGAACAAGGCTCACTTAAATCTCACATAATATCCAAGAATGTTCTCCGGTATTTGACCTCTTTGTAGATGAAACAATACTCTTCAGACACAATAATCTTGGTGTTTCAGAGTTGTAACCAGCACCTATGGAGTTTTCAAACAAATAGGCTCAGCATTCCTTGGTGCAGTCTTCCTCACTGCTCCCACATTTAATTGCTTTGTAATTACACTTGTAAAACCTGCAATAGGATTACACATGGGGGAAAGAAAAATAATTTTAAAAATCACATTTCAGAATAGGAGGGGATTTATGGGAGCTGCAAGACAAAGAAAAACCCACCTTTCTTTCTTTCTTCATTGTTGTCTTTGGAAGGCAGCCACCGAAGTTTCCTTGTCAGTAATACAGGGATTTGTAAATAGAACAAAGAGCTTCCTCACACCGAGGCACATTATATAACCCAGCGCCGTCACCGTGTGTCTTCACAGGCAGTTCCCTTGAACTTTGCATCTTGCTCCTCCTAAGAACAGTCCTCCACGCCAGCTTGAACAGATGTGGTTTCCTTTAGGAAAGGTTTTCTGTTAGGGTCATTCTGACTTCCCTTTCAGAGTTTTCCAGCCTCATGTGCTCTTTGCTCAAGGGATTACTGTGGTGGACACTAACTCCGTGTGCTACTGTTAAGCTTCTCCTCACCTGCTGGCTGAGCTGAATGAGTGCCAAAATCTCTGTTCCACAGAAAAATCTGACATTTCATGTTCTCCTGAATCAGACCGGAAAGTTGCAATTTCCTGTGAACCCAAATTCCGAGAAACATTTCAGAAAGTGCAAAATGGCCTCAGCGCAGCCTTTTGTTTGGGAGCTATCTACAGGTTTTTATGAGACTTAAGCTAACTTAAAACATGTCATGTTCCAAGTGATCCCAAATGCAACCAGGCAGCACCCACTGTTCCCAAAGTCACTCAGGGAGCTGCGGCATCTGCCGAGGGTGCTTTGCAAGAGAGAGGTGACACAGAGCCAGATGTGGTTTTGTCTCAGCCCAGGTATTATTCTAGTACTGCCACTGCTTCAATTCCACCAGTGCACTCACAGACTTCAAGCTTACAAGCATTTTAATTCTTATTTTCCAGGCTCATTGAAAACAAAGGCTTTTCCAGGATATCACTGAGAATATAACTCAATAGCTTGTACAGCTCTGGTATGATATTTCCAACACATCGAGTGCATATTCAATTGCACTATTTTAAAAGAGCGCAGCTTTAAGAAGTTTTAACTAAATCAAGGCACAAGGCTATGCAGACCCTCTTATTTTAGTATCGATAGAGCTGTTTCTTCATCTCCGGTTGGTTAGAAGAGTTTTGTAAATGAACAAGGATAAGACATTCTTCAGCTGATGTAGATCACCAAATGCAAAAGTTCACACTGGTTAAACTAGGGTGATATAAGCTTGTGTGAAGGCAGCTTTGAAGCTGCAACAGCATAGTGGGAAAAGCAGCCCTGCCCTGTGAACAAGTGAGAAAAAACAAAGAAAACAGTGGAGCAAAAGCTGCTGCTAGCTGGTCTTCATGGAAAATTAAGTAGAAAAGAAAAGAAAAGAAAAGAAAAGAAAAGAAAAGAAAAGAAAAGAAAAAGAAAAAGAAAAAGAAAAAGAAAAAGAAAAAGAAAAAGAAAAAGAAAAAGAAAAAGAAAAAGAGGTGGAGGAAGGAACAGAAGCATACTTCAAGACCAAAATCTCGTCAGACTGAAAATCAGTGTAACTCCCACATTGCAACACTTCGCAGGTCTAATAGGCACAAAGCTGTTCCTTCACCCGAAAGCCAAACATAAAAGTCACGGAAACCCATCATGCCAATTCTGTGGCTGCTTTCCGGAGCAGAATCTCTTTAAATGTCAATGTTCTCTTTGTTCTGTGCACCCTTTATAACGAGTCTATCATCTGTTTGGTAAAAGATCCAGTGAAATATGTAATAAGGTTATCTCACCATCTCTCTCTATTGTAAAGCCATATCTCCTCTTCCACTCATTAATTATTGTCTCCCATTTCCTGTGTCAGATGTGAATCAGAAAATAGGGACTCAAGGCTTACAAGCTTAGCAACTTATCATATATTAGCTGAGCTGTGGTAACTCTCCATGTGCTCCCTCTTAGCCCGCAATAAACAAAGCCAGTGTGGCTTTGCTGTACACAGGCCTTCAGTCGATGCAGTTTGGATTAACCTCCTTTTACTGGCAGCTAAGCTGACAGTGATAGTGGCCACGGCTCAGCTGATGTTCAGTCCTTGCATGGCAAGACTTTGCCTTTAAATCCTGGGAGCAGAGCTCTACCAATATAACTATCTGGAAAGCTACAGTGATTTATGTGCTGTCAACATACGCTAAAAAAAAAAAAGACAAAAAAGCAGCACAATTACATGATTATCAGCCAGTGCCCCTTGGTTTGCAGTTTTTCAAGCATGAACTGCTCAAACTTTGGATCAAGAAGTGAAGCAATCTGTTTCTCAAGTGCAAACAGGGAAAAGTTATATGAGTCTTCTAGCAATTTCAGGCAAATATATCACAGAAGCAGCATGCTTAGCCTTTTTACTGTGCATCTGTCTGAGGTTTCCAGTAAGATTTCCCTGATATATAGTAAGAGTCAAAACTCTAATCTCTTTTAGCTCTTTTTTATTGTCTCTGCAGCACTAACTTTGAAAAATGGCCTTGTCCCCAAAGAACTGCACACAGTCCATGTAGGGAAGCTGTTAAAATAAATGCTTTACGTAAAAAATATTGCAGACGAACTCAGCTCTGAGGGTTTTAGAGCTACAACATATAAATATAAACCAGAGCAGCTAAGTATGAATGGAGGTCATACTCCAGTAGAGAAGAAGGGGAGTCCCCTGTCTGGCAGTTGTTGCACATGATCTCTGAAATCAACAATTCCTGCTCTTCTTTCTCAGGGCTGCAGCGTTTTAATAAATGACTATTCTCATGTTAATGTCCTTCTGCCTTCCTCCTCACTGACCTCAATACACACCATGCTGATTCATAAAGTTTCTTCTTTCACTGGACTCGAGTGCTTTCTGGAGACCTTATTTGTGCTGTTCTGCCTGCGAGACATCTGGCTGATTTATAGAGACTAAGACACAGACGAGCACAGTGTTGGCTGCCCTACCTGAATATTGTGTTTCCTACACATTGTGTTCCTATCTCTGCCTATGCCGTGGCCTGATTTTTGATAGTCTGTGTGTTGTTCAAAGAAGAGGGCAAACTTTCTGCCTCTCGGAAGAGCTTCTGAGATCCTCAGGAATAAAAATATGCTTTTCTATCTGTATTCCTCACAAAGTAGCAATATCTCTCTAGACACTGATTGGGGAAATTCGGGCAAGGAATAATGTGCAAATGAGAACATGATTCAGTGGTGGGGAAAAAAACAGACAAATACCAGGTGCCTCAAAGGCTGAATCACAAACAAGACGGTGAAAAAAATCTAAGACTGCAAGAGATGATGGAGGAGCTTGACTTGGCATTTATCTGCTTATTCCAACAGGATATGCAGATTCCGCCCTTCTGACATCACTGCCTCATCTCGCCTCATCAGTGCCTCATGACACAGCCCCTCTCTATAGCCCTGAGTCAGCACCCCTGTGTGATCTCCTCTTGGCCATGCAAGATGCGATGAAAGGCTGCCCATAATGGTGAAAGCAATGAGGGACCTCTAAACAAGCCCCCAAAGGGATTAAAAAACTCATGGTCATCTTATAAGCATGCCTCCCAGGAAACAACATGGGCTCAGAAAAACTTACTGTACAGTAACACAGCAGTGTTCTATGGCAGTGCTCTCACAGCAGATGGAACAATAATTCATACTGTGTGTTCAAATGAAGGAGCAAGGAACACTTGGACTTTGCTCCTGGAGCTCCAAAAGAAGCTGTAAAGTATATTTTCCCCTGTAACTAACAGGTACAGGCTGATTCTGCCTGTTGTGCTCTTCTAGAGGCCTGGACTGAGAATATTTCTTAAAGCATCCCTGGAAAGTGCCCAAGGCCAGGTTGGATGGGGCCCTGTGCAGCCTGGCCTAGTGGGTGGTACCCTTGCACATGGAGGGGGTTTGGAACTAGATGATCTTTAAGGTCCCTTCCAACCCAAACTATTCTATCATTCTGTGAAAGCATCACACACATGGAGTGCTAACCCTCCTCTTCCCTAAGCAAACAAAAGCTGTTTCCTATTTTGGAAAAAAAAAAACCAGAACAAAACAATCAAATGGAAAGAATCTGAAATATGCATACAGTGGTCGACTTACAAGAGGCAACGTAAAGAGGAGCTTTATGTTAGAATAAATTCAGCCACATGAAAACTAAAATATTGGGCCACTACGCCCAAGTCTGATCCTAAACAGTCTCTTGAGTCTCTAAACACAACACTAAAAACACCCTGTGCTGCACCTCCGTGTGTCATTCCGTACAACAGGGCCAGGTTTTCTTCCTGGAAAACCAGGTCCAGAGGCCAGGAGGCTCTTGTTGTATCTGCACATACTAGTCCCTTTTGTTGGGGGATTTAGGTCACAAGAGCGTAGGAAAGGCAGCTCTAAATCACCTGGCTCTTGCACGTGTTGCTTGCATGTTGTGCAAAGGTTTCTGAACTCAACCTCCTTTCAAGACACACCCTTTGTTTGTTACTTTCTCTTAGGGCTTTTTCGCAACCCCATCCACTGCCAACACAAACAAGGTTGCAACATCTCTCTCCAGTCTGTCTTCCTCTGTTCTGCCCTAAATGTCAACCAGCCACATAGCATTGCTCACTTGCTTAATTGGGAAAAATACCTGCCGTGGCAGCCCTGTGCCTTGACTGCCTCCGGGAGAAAGTTTCTTGGGAATGGTAAGTGACGGAATCTGCAAGTCGGTCTTAGTCACGTTGGTCCCAGATACCAAGTCTTGCACAGGTAGGACACGCGACTGGCTTTGCTGAGCAGCCATCAACCATCTGTAAAAGCACCAGGGGAGGTTAAGAAGAGTAATTATCAGGGATCACAGTGGCTACTAGAAGTTGTTTCTGCAATTGCAGTGCTTTCTACTTCGCTGCAGCGTGTACCCTGCGCATAGATAGCAGGGGAGAGAAGCTGCTGCCATTTGAATGGCATTTATCGATGTGAAAAAAATTGTGGGACCTAGTTCCACTCCTAATATTTGGGATAACTAGAGTAAATCTCTTCTAACAAAGGTACGTCACAACAAACACTGTGTGAGTACTGTTTGTAGGCAGGTAGGAAACACAGGCACACTGGAGACCCTCTTAACTCCCAAATCTTGTCCGCACTAGAAAGTAGATATATAATGCACTGAACAGAGGATATCTAGCAAGCCCAGGAAAATGGAGAGTGCACGGTGCCCACACTCAGCCCCTCCACACAGCCATTACCACTGAGAGATCACCACAGCTGCCCCAGGACTCTCCACAGATGGTGGAATACACGTGTGCCTCTGTCCGCGTTTTTGGCATGGCCTCCTCCTCGCTCAGATGGAGCTGTTCTGTGCGTGGGACGGGATAGCACCCTGTTCTCCTGCCTGATGGGCGCACTCAGTGCCGCACTGTCATTAGCCACCCGGGCCCCTGCCCGGCCTGGCACCAGGAGCCGGGCTATGGGCGGTGCTGCTCACCGGCTGGAGGCGGCTGCTTTTATCAGCAACCTTGATCAGGGGGATTTTCTCTTATTTCATTCTCAAGCTTCCTTCAGCCTTGGATTTGCATAAGATCCTGGGTTAGGACTAATCTGATCCCAGGTTGGGAACATTGCATCAGGCCCAGCAAATCCTCCATGCCAAACTGTCTCTGGTCAGGGTGTGCTGGCACTGGAAAACAGAACAGTGCAGCAGCAAATGGTGGCTTGAATTTTCCTTAGTAATAGGAGGTGCCTGGCTGTGTATCTCATTTAAATTCCTGTGCTATGTGGCAACTCCCAGTCAAGTCTCTATTTGTTTACAGCCCTTGTAGCCAGGTGCTTTCCATGTTCACTCCAGGCTGCTGAAACAAGAAGCATGTCCAGCCTCCAGGGCTTGCCAGCAGCTATTGGCTAATAAGAGCACATTGTCCTTGGTGGCAGAAGGGAGCACCTTGCTTTATCTATGCATTCCCTGGCAAGCAGGAGTGGTGGAGAAAGAGGCATGTCACACTGCCCAGGTAAGAGAATGAACTCAAGTCTCAAAATGTAAATAAGTATGCGGCCATTGAGTTGGAGGAGTTAGAGGTAACAGGTTGCAACTGTAGCCGTGACATCTCCTGAAGGGTTGTTCTCTGTGGGCATGTAGCTGATTGGCTTTTCTAGGTCCCGCTGGACTAAATTCATAAACATACTTGGGAAAGTGGGGGTTTCTCTTAAGGTTTTCACTGGGTAAAATGGCCAAGATGAGTTGAGGATTAGCAGTGCCAAGTGTCTGATATAGCAATCACCATCTGTCATGCTCACCTTTCCAGCACCACTTTATGGCCAAGAAGATGGCCTGAGCTCGCTCTTTGCTGCCAGATTCACTTGCTTCAAGAACAATTTGGCATCCTGACCTGGACCTGTTGTTTTATAAAATATAGTAGGACACAGGCATGTCCTACTGCTTGAGGTACGATGAACATGGGGTTGTGATTGACACTGGGGTACAGGCTGCCCGTGGCCCCAAATCCCTCAAGACAGTGCTGACCTACTGTAACACATTGATTATTTCACTGCAATATTTAAAAATATAGACTTCCTGCTAAAAATGGTGTGCTCCACGTGCCAGCTAGGCTCAGTCTGGATCCATCTCTGTCATTTCAGTGTCCAGTCCCTGGCAAGCCAAATCATTCTACAAGCTCTGAAACTGAAGACAGAAAATCACCAGTGGAATAGTGCTGATTGGGTCAGAGGTGCAAAGAAATCAGCTCTCCACTCCGTGAGCCATCCTCCAGCTTACAGCTGGTACAAATGGGTACGTCCTTGGCAGTTCAATCACTACTGTCCCATCAGCTGGAAATGTTGTTTTTTCTGACATTAGAGTATACACAGACTCAGCCCAGATGCCAATCATGAAACTAAATGTGCAGTTGTAATGATGGGCAAAAACTCCAGTGCTTTGTTCTATTTGAGCAGTGCTCAAAAGCCAAGATATCCTGCTTAGAGCATCAAAAAATATCCCGTACTTTGTCCACTTACAAGCAACTCAGTGGCTCTGCCTCATACCAGAATGTCCATTCCCTAACACCACATTTATTGGAATAATAGGGAAAGAAAAACAATTGCAATTTGGGGGGGAGGGGTGTTAGACTTTATGGTTTACTCCTAAGTCCAGAAATCTTTTGTTTCTGGTAGGAGCTGTGCCACCTTTTTACTGAGGCTAGCTCTCTGCGCAGGCCTTCAGGAGGGATTTTACTCCATTGAGAAGTTTTCTGCTTTGTTTGGGGATGTTTTTGTCCCGATGACAATTTTGGTTCGTGCCAAACCTCCACGTGAACATCTCAGTTACACAGCTGCAGCCCCACCTTTCTCCGAAGAAACACGCAGAGCATTCCTCCCCCTCACAGACAAAGAGAGCGAGCTCTTTGCCCAGAACAACAGAGGCTTTCCTGGTAGCAAATACCTATTCCTGTAGTCACCCAAAGGAGAAGACATGTTGCTGACAAGTCTTTTCCTTTTTTTATTCTTTCCACACGGAGGAGTATTAATTCCTACCCAAATTCTGCTTGGGCTTTTTTTTGTTTGGTTGGTTTTTTGTTTGGTGTTTTGGGGTTTGTTTTTTTTTTGTTGGTTGGTTGTTTTTTTGGGGTTTTTTGGGGTTTTTGGGGGGTTTTTTGGGTTTTTTTGTTAAGGCATCGCCATGTAAAGGGTGTCAAACTGCTGCTGAACCCAGATGATGGTTGGAGGATGGCATTTTGCTTTTCTCTTTCCTGCAAAGCTGGCTCATGAAACTGTGTCCCAAATGGTTGGCAGTATGGCTTTGCAGTGTTGTGGACACTGAGCTGTCCCGTACCACACACCCTTGTACCACTGAGCAAGTGAAGTCAATGAAGAGAAGAGTTTGACAGTTTGACAGCTGTAGGAACATGACTGTATATGATGATTAATAAATAGAGACTATTTATGAGTGCGTTCCCTCTGAGAATCAGGCTAATAGTAATTATACTTTTCTAAATCCCATTTATAAAGTCATCTACATTTAGGTAAATGGAGCCATAGAGATTTTTCTGTTGGCGTAAATACAATGCAGAGTCCCAACTCTCAATCTTTACTTCAGACTCCCGGTTGCCAACCTTCCTTCTCCATGAGGACAAAAAGGGAAACTGGCTCCAGAAAATATAGTCAGTGTTTACATTTTATTGAACCAATAGACGTTGCTGTTGGCCACATCATGAAAACAGTGCAGCAAAGAGAGCCTTTCATTTGCCTGTGCTTGGCAGAAAGTGTCGTTCTTTCGTTACTCAGCTGAAGTTGACAAGTTGCCCAGTATTTTTATTATCAGGTTGTCAGCTCAATCTCACTACTGCCCTCTTAATTTATTATTTTGCATTTCAAAATCACAGGTGTGACTCATTGCACAGCCAGAGGTTATAATGAAGTATCCCACTCATCCTTTAGCTCACCCTTTGTTCAAGACGATGCAGATTGCGGAAGGTTTCTGAGGAGGTAAGAGGATTGCAAAAGAGTCGAAGACTCCTCTTTTATCTAACCTATGTGTGGGCAGTGAAACTGCCTGATATGAAACCAGTTGGGTGCAAAGGTGGGCATGGAGGTTCATTTGTCATTGTGTCGAGGGTTGAAACTCAGAAGATACAGCAGCTGTCATTGAAGATAGGCACCCAAACTTAAATCACCTCACCCCGAGGGTGAGTCCAGAGAGACAATCCTAGGATAACACGCTTCTCCCAAGATTTCCTCTATGCTTTAGTTTCCAACAAGACAGAAGATGAAAACCAAGCAGGCATTTTTCAATTAAAAAAAAAAAGTCTTATTCTCTGCATTTTATGATTTAAATCTGGAAGTGACTCTGAGTGCGAGATTTTGCCAGCATTGTGCAAATAAGAATCCTGTGGCATTAGAGTTTTTGAAATAGAAATATATGTTTCTTAGCATAAAGTTATGTATCATCCATGTTTCTCCTAGGAGCATCTGGAATAAGTTGCTGGGAAGAAGGAAGAAGGAGCACAGTTCTATTGGAAAGAGTGTCTTGTTGCTGATTGGGAAAATGACGTGGAAGTCATGGGCTGAATTAAATATTTTTCCATATTGGAAAATTGATGGGAAAGTTTCCTGGTATCAACAGCTCAATGTGAAGCAGAGGAAGAGATCCTTTTATCACAGAAGAAGAATGTCAAAATCCAGAGCTATTCTGAATCAATTTGCTCTCTTAATTGTCTTGTACACGTCTGTCTCTGCAGCAGAAATGCTGAGCTCATGCTACATGAAAACCAACCACATAAACTTGAGGAGATACAAACACAATTTGTTCCTAACAGAAGGAGTTTACAAAGCCACACACCCCAGTGTCCTGGCAACTCATCTCCCTCCCCAGAGGGAAAGATGCATGTCCTATGTCCAGTCTGAGTGCCCTGGACTGGTGACAGGCAGGGGCAGAACTACTGAGGTGCTTGGCTTTTTTAAAGCTGCAACATGAAGCTGTGGCAATGCCAAAAGTGTCCCTGGTCTGCTCTGTCTCATTGCTGGGGCGGGGGGAGGAACTGTGACTCAAAGGCTGTCCACTGGCAACACAGAAAACTGCACCAAGAGCCCTGGTTCAGCTCTGCCGTGTCCAATTTCTGTGAAGTATAGAATAATAGCTATCCAGCAAGCTGGGACATGCTTCACCAGCATCAATAGAGTTGTGCTTCAGAGCATCCCTCGAGGTAGCAAAGAATTATCCCCATTTTATAAATGAGGTAACTCAGGCACAGGGATTAAAGCCAGAATGATCCAAACTGGCTGCCTACTGCTAGGTACCTACACCCATATTTACGCAACTCGTGGCCTGATTTTCAGAAGGGCAGGGCAATGAAAATTTTGGCCTGAGGGATTTGTTCACACACAGTTTACTGGTAACTACGCCCAGGATGGAAGCCTGGTCTCTGCTACCTGTCTTATGCCTTAACCACTGAAAACATCCTTTCTGCCACTGAAAGAAGCTGGTAAAGGCTCCTGAGTATCCCCATTCGCCATGCAGAGGCTCAGTGAGCAATGCAGGCTGGCTGCCTACATGCTCTCGGCTGGAGACTTTTAAAGAGCAACAGCGGGAGTAAAACTGGTGAGATTTCTTTGCTTCCCTCTCAGCTCTTCAGAGTCCAGGCAGCTTTGCTTGACTGGCAGTGCTTTGCTAAAACATCACGTCTGGTGTGTAAAGCTTTGTTCTGCCTCACGTATGGTGTCATCTTTCTCCTCTGTCCCTTCACCATGTCCTGCTCAGGACACCTCAGCCTGGCAGAGCACAGATCCAGTGCAGAACCAGCAACAGACCAATAAGAGAAGGGAGACAACTGGCCAGATGGATATCTGAACTGCTCAAAAGCACAAGCACCAACAGGAGCAAGTTAATCCTAGTGCCCCCTCACCTCTCTCCTGCACTCTCTTTCTGGTCTTTAACTGAGCCTCAGAAATAGCCCTGATTTATTGGAAACTCTTGAGAAGCAAGAAAATGTAGTAAAAATACCTACTCCCTTACTAACAACTAGGAAAGCCCAGGAGGCAGAGCACTTGCTGGCTGGCTACAATAGAGCTTTGCAAATGTCCCTGCTAAAATCATCCCTGCTAGGGGCTAATGGGATGCTTGTCTTAGCTTGTTAGAGAGCCTTGCTGTTTTCAGACATGTACTTGAAAAACAATGCTGGTGGTTGGTTGCTACCTGAGGGAAGAAGGACAAAGGATCTCGGCAGTCTCTGTGGAATGGTCACTGATCAGGTCACCTCAAGCCTGACCTGCAAGACCAAGTGCATGCCGCAAATCCATGGCTGTCAGCCCTTGTGCTTTGTCTCATCTACAGAGTCCCAACCACCTCTGACCTCTTCTTTCCCTTCCTTCAGGCCATGTCCTGCTCACGAGGCTCCTGCTCAGCTGCTCTGTAGCTTCCCCCTACCCGGAGGGAGGACAGGCGAGAGGAGGTGACAACCTTCAGCGAAGGTTAAGGCTGGAAAAGAAGGAAGTGTCAGCTCAATCAGGTCAGCTCAGCCAACCAACTGCTGCTGTAATCCCTTTGCCTCCAGTCCCTGCGCTGTTCTGCTCGTGCTCTGGATGCTACTGTATGAGCAGCAACCTTTACCCTGTCCCCATGGTACTGTCAGCCAGCAGCATCCAGACAGGGAGATGGGGTAAAGGGGTAATGGGGAAGCAGCTCATCATGAGAATCTCCCAGAATTGTTCCCAGATCTTCCTTTTGCAGTGTGTTTTGGGAGCATGGACTTTGAGATGGACTTTACTCCTACTGAACTTTGGAAGTCCAGATTTGGCACCCTCTGATTTCTCTAGAAGAAGGCTGAGAGCTAGATCTGAATCAATTCTTATGCTGCAGCTCATCTCCGTATTCATAGCAAACCCAGAAGCTTTGGGAAGCTGGCAGTGACATGGCCCCAGTTCCTTCTGCCCAGGTCTGAGGTGCCTCTTTTGGGATGAGAGCAACTGAGTCTCACCAATCTGTCGGCAACCAGGAGGAAGCCAGGGAACAAATGCCTCCTATTCAATAAAAGTTGCTGCTGCGCTTTATACAGCAGCCAGTGCATTATTCTGTGGTGAAAACAAACCCTATTCTTCTCTACCAGATAAACACATTTTATCCTATAAAGAGCAGCATTTCTGACTGTTCAACAGCAGCCAAACTCACGATGGGAAAAATAACAGGTGTTTGTAAGACACTCCCTGTTTATTCACAGTGCTTAAAATAATTGCTAAAAAAAATCCAACAGAGATTTAATTTTCTATGCTCCCACATTTAAAAAAACAAAAACAAAAAAACCCCTAAGCTTGGCTCATGGTAGTCGAAGGCAATTCATTATGAAAGGGGTGTTCTTTCTGTTGTGGTAGCAAAGAAACCTACTTATGAAAGCTCCTGAGGAGCAGAATAGCAAAGCAAATTCCTGCCTAGAACCAACACTTCCCTGTGCTTTTCATCAAGCTCTCCAGGTGGAAGCTTTTATTATCAAAACGTGATTTTATTGTCAAAATGGGATGGGCAGGGATTAAGCTCCTCCGGTTGGTGCCCATCATTGACCATCTCCAACACTGCCTTTTATAAGGCAACAATAGCCTTGGGCTGGCTTATGCCCTTCCCTCTTGTTCTGATGCTGGAACAGGAGATAAATGCACTGCTCCAGGGGGGAAAGTATGTCTCAGAGGCACAAACCTTTCTTCAATCACTGCTTGCTTCTCCGGGAAATAACTGGCAATGGATCTTGATCAATAGACCACTTTCCAGCGCAATGGGCTGACACACGGTGCTGGAGGAAGAGGACAGAGACTCCCTGTCTCCATCCACTATCCCCACGCTTGCTTACAGCACAGATGGGGGACATCCCTGAGCCACCCAGAGAGTGAGGGGACACTCAGTGCATGGCTGCTGCCGGGGTTTGGTCCTATAAGACCTTGTAGTGGTGAATGGGCCATGGATAAAGTCCCTGCAGGAGCCACTCAAGAGAATATAGCATCGTTCCTGAGGGCTACAAGCTTCATGAGACAATGATTGTGATGGTCCTCTGTCCTCAGGACTTTCCCTTCCTACAGGGTATGGCTCTCCTTGAGTCTGGCCCCCTTGCAAGCTGTTGGGATAAGTCACAGATGCTCAGTAGCTCCCTGGGAACCTGGAGAGAACCTGGAGCAATAGGAGCCTACCTAGCAGCATCCCAGTGCTGTCCCAACCCCCAGCTGCTGCTCCTGGTGGCTCCTGGACTGCTGTCCAGGTCCCGGGCAGATGTAGACACAGCCTAGCCCTTGCCTCCAACATGGGACTGAGATGTCCTGACACTGGGAGTAGAACACAGCCACATTTTAGTCTTTACTGTTCCCACAAAGGTGCAGGAACAGTTACACAACCCAAACCGTCTCCCTGGGAGGGCTCTCTTGTCTCTAAGCAGTAGACATGAGAGACAGGCAGATGGGGTTTGTTCAGATGAGGGACAGAGCAGGGCTTACACAGGGCTCCCAGCGCTGTGGTTATTATCCGTGTTACGGCAGCATTCCCAGCTGAGACCAGGCCGTCATGGCACCGTCAGGCTTGTCACACACAGCGGCCTCTGGCCTGAGCAAAAGAGACAGATGAAAGCCAGAAAGAGAAACAGAGGCATAGGGGAGAGCAGTAATTTCCTGGGGGTCAGGCAAGAGAGTGGCGTTCGCTGCTGGCACGGCGTGGGTCGGTGTGGGGCTCGGCGAGGTGCCACTGCCACATGGGATGCAGCAGCAACGCGCCCCACTGCACAGGGGCTCCTCGAAGAGCGGCTGGGATGAGGCAGAGTGCAGCTTCCGAAAGGGCATTCCCACAGGCGGAGAGGAGGAGATGAAAGAAGGCGGCTGCAGTGCGTAGCAGGGCGAGATGAAAGGGTTCAGAGGCTGGAGGAGCAGAGAGACAGCAGTGACTCAAAAAGCAGAGCCAGAGGCAGTGACAGCCGCCGCGCACGGAGCGGCTCCGGCGTTAGACACAAAGGAGCGCCGCAGCAAAGGCACAGGGTCCGAGAGAGCAGCCCAGAGATCAAACCCATCCTGAGCCCAGCGAGACTGAAAGTGTCTGAGCGATAAAGGATCTCACACCGCTCCAGTGCCTGCAGCTCGAGGCCTGCGGGGCAAGGCAGGGCTTTATGCACACAGTGAAGTACAACCAAGTCCTCTGTAGCAGCTGCACTGGCCTGAGCAAAAAGCACAGACATGGGAAGAATGGAATGGAATGAAATGGAATGGAATAGACTAGACTAGACTAGACTAGACTAGAATAGAATAGAATAGGTTGGAAAGGACCTCTGAGATCATCGAGTCTAACCATTAACCTGACACTGCCAGACCTGCCACTAGACCATGTCCCTGAGCACCTCATCTATACATTTTCTGATCATTTTGGAGGACACCGATTCCACCACTTCCCTGGGCAGCCTGTTTCAACGTTTGACAACCCTTTTGGTGAAGAAATTTTTCTTGCTATCCAATCTAAACCTCCCCTAGTGCAACTTGAAGCCATTTCCTCTTGACCTATCATTTGTAACCTGGGAGAAAAGATTGACCCCCACCTGTCTACAACATCTGGTAGTTGTAGGGAACAATAAGGTCCCCCCAAACTTCCTTTCCTTTAGACTAAACAACCCCAGCTTCATCAGCTGCCCCTCCTAAGGCTTGTGCTCCAGTAAGACGAGTGCTTCTCCAAGCAACAAGAAGCAGCAAATGCCCTTTCTTAGGCAGGCTCTTGGAGAAATAATCAAGAAGCAAAGCTTGTACCTTTTCGTTGGTGCCCGTCAGGCACCAAAACCCATGAAACCTTATTCAAGATGGTAAAACCCATGCATAGAAGTGGCATTTCCAAGGCACCCAGTGCCTTTCAGCCCGGGATCTATCTGTCAGCATGCCCCTGGGGCAGATCTGCGTGCCTGAATCTCCTTTGCCAGGCAGGCAGTCACGGGCCCTGTGCAGCATTTCATCTCCACTGGAGCGATACTGGTGACTCAGCGCTTCCCCTGCAAGGCACTGCGAGGGCCTTGCTCTGGCCAGGGGATTATAGCAGCAACCCAAGTAAAATAATGGTGTGGCTGAGCAGCGGGGATTTATGAGCAGGCAAAGAAAATGAGAATTATAGGTGTCCAGTCCCTATGACAGAACCACCATATATTTCCTCCAACAAAGCGTGTGACAACAGCTCCATAAATTCACATAGTAACAGAAGCGAGCGCCAGCTCATCATTGCAGCTATTTAAGGAGCCAAGTAGCACTCTGTGCTTATTGCAGAAGTTCACAGTTGGTTAAAAATAAGCATTAAAAAAGTCACTTTTGGGCCCTGGCTGAATAAGGCTTTTTATTCATGATGCCCAGCATTGCGTTCTGCCTCTTCTCCTTTTATGCCTACACAGACTCTTCTTGGCGGAATTTCGTGTTAGGCAGTGTCAGCTTCCTTCTGAAGGAGCTTAGCTTAGGATGTGCCATAATCAATTGTAAAACTTAGCAGTGACTATGAAATACTTGATCCTTTTCAATACCAGCAAATCTGAAATGTGCTTTAAAAATTCCTTAGCTCCAGCCCATTAAATATCTAAGGAGAGCTTCCCTGAGATGTAATTGCTGAAGAGAATAACCCCGATATCCACAACATGCTGAATAGGTTTTTTTAATGCTGTCTCATGATCAGATTATTTGCAGTACCTGTCAGCTAATGTGCTGTCTTCACTGCTAATTTAACACTTCTTCCTAAAGGGAGAAGGGGGAGAGGGTGAAAACAACTCTTCACAGTGAGCTGGAAATCAAAAAATAGCTGTGTGTTTTGTTGTCACTTCTGCTACTCTCTTTTCTGACGTATAAAGAGAAGCTTACTTTAATATGACTAACTCCCCTTTAAACATGAGAAATATCAAGTTTCTCTGAATCCCATGGCTTTTATTCTTCCTTCTTGAAGCTTTGGGCAAAATTTGAAAGAGACATCTCAGCTAGAAAGAAAAGTTGGAACTTTCTTAGGTTAAGGCAGTGACTGGAATGTAATTTTCCTATGAGAAACAAATTTGGCATCTCAGTGAAAAACTGAAAGATAGGAAATGGAAATTAAGGCTTGCTGTCTGTGAAACTGGAGCTCTAGGGCTGCATTCTCCCCCAGCGCCTGCTGTCCTGCTCAGACTTGGTTTCCAGTGCAGCACTGGCAGTCCTGCCCATTAATCCCCTTTTCCTGGGAGCTTTTCCTGGAGTCAGGACAGCAGGTGGGAAACCTGTCCTTGGAGTCTGATGAGGACTTGGTGTGTGTGAACTAAAAATTTGCCGAGGCATATCCCATGACATTTTCCCAGGGTCAAAATTATTCAGATTAGCAAAGAGAGAGGAGATTCTTGTTTGGTTGGTTCAGTAAGAAGGTGATGTTTCGTACAGAAATGACATAACTTTGGAGGAAAAAAAAATAAGGTTGCTCAAGAGCTAAGTTAAAAGAAAAGTGTTGAATGGAAAATTTTCGGCCAGCCCCACAGAGATCCCTTCTTTATCTCCAGGTTTGGAGGAGCTGCTGCCCTGCTCTCTGTGGTGGCCGGTGTCACGTTGCACGCTCCTCCAAGGGCAGCAGATTGCTTATGCATTAGTTCTTTTGCATAATACCAGCAGTTATAGGGGCTTGGGTGTTCAAGGGTTTTTTTTACACACATTGTTTGCTGCTAACAAACTCAGGAAGGAAATTTACAGTCTTGAATGGGGAGTGAGGTCTGCGAGACGTCCCCAGCAGGACTGAGCTGCTGAACCTTGCAGTGACTCAGCCAGCACAGGAAACGTTTGTTCTGAGCAGCCCCATCTCCTGTCCCACTCTGCATCAAGCACAGGGTTTATGAACAGGTCATGGTAGTTTCTTTTGATTTTGCTTTTGGGGTTTTTTTCATTCTTTTTCTTGGAGTGTTTTGTTGCTTTCTGTGTACAAGGTTATTTACTAGAAATAAATGACATTAAACGGACAACGTGCTTGAGCAGAAAGTCTTGGGAAGGGGATCCTCAGCTTTTGTGGTAGAGAACCTACTATTCTTGGTTGGATGCTGTCATACTGGTTATGCTAAATTAAATGCCCTTGTTCTCTACCTCTGCTCACACCTTGGAGACCAAATACTGCACACAAAATTGGAGGGCTCCACACGAGAGAGCAGGGCTCAGACGAGAGTGTGCAGCAAACATGGAGGACAGAGAGAAAAACCATAAATAAAAGATCAGCATGGGGTTTCATGCAGAGATCTCCATCTACATTATTATATTTCTATTTGACAGCAGCTCTTCCTGTTCAGCAAATTCACCCCATCTTATCATTCCCAAACCTGACATGTAACGACACCAATTAAAATACTTGTTAACTTAAATAAATAAATAAAGACACGCTGAAGATGTGAGTGTTCAAAGCCTAGCAGCTTGTACTTGTGCATTTTTGTCTCCTCATTAATCTGTTTATGAAAGGGATTTGATTAGTTCCATATATTCAGCTTCTAAAGTTAATACCTTAGTGGTCTAAAGTGTTTGTACCAAAGCTAGCATAGAATTTTCTCTCTGCTGCAATAAACATGTAAATATAAACTGATTCATGCATGCAAACAATTTCCAAGATTGAGTTCAAGAACACTTTTCAAATAATGTTTAAAATGCTCTGCTGGGAAACGGCACAGGGCACCTGTTAGTTTATTCTGGCTAGGGGGACTTCATACACTCCTGTATTTCTCTACGTGTGTTTGTGTCTGGTACAGTGACTCACATATTTTTAATTATTATTCTATAGGATAATTTTAAAAATGCAGCAGTTCTGTACAGCTATTAACCCAGCCCCATAACCCAGCCCCTATCTGATCCAAGCCCCGTCTGCACTCACACGATCCCAATCTGATTTCCGCTACACGCTCCTCTCTACGTGTTGCAGCACAGCTAAATTTTGTCTTAAAGCAGGCTCCCACCCCTATCAACACTTCAGCATGTGCTAAGCCCCATTCCCATGGCCAGGGTGGGTGGGTTTGCATGCAGACAGTTAAGTGCATGTATAAATATTTACAGAGTTTGAGGCATGGTCTGCCTAATTAGGTTTCCATAGCAATTAGCCCAATATCTTGATTAAGACCTGAGGCTGCTTTTATTATAATAAAAAAATAATACAAACCTCATTATACTGAGATGATGAAACCAGAGCACTCTTACGAGAAGAGAGTAAATGTTGGCTCAGCAGCAGGGGATGGACTTAGCAGGGGCACAATGATAAAGCAAATGAAGGTGACGTTCTGCTGTGTGGGGAAATACTCTGCATCCAAAGACATAGGTTTAAGAGCTACTGAGGAATTAGGCATCTTTGCTAAGAGCAGCTATAGCCCTGTTTTTCCTGGAATTTAAACCTAGTTTTTGTTGCTGTTTTTAGCCAGCATTCTTGGAAAAATGGTGTTTGCTCACATGATAGAGAAATGCCTACAGCTTTGTCTTTATCTCAGAAATCTTTGAGCAATTTTCAATATTAGTAGAGAACCCGCACTGAATGTGCAAAACACAGGGTCAGCAGAGCAATAACTTCTTTGCTGAGAGAGCATTTTGTGTCTCAACAGTCACTAATATTATACATATTAATTACTGTGAGCAGCAATCCATGAAGAAATTACGTCTACAGAGCAGTTGTGCTTCTTCTGTAGGTCTGCTGCAACCGTAAGCAGAGAGGTCAGTGCTCCTGGCTGGTGGGACAGAGAGACACACAGAAAAACTCCCCAACCTTGTCTCTCCACCCCACGTCTGCACTGAGTCAATAGGAGGGGCTGCCACTAACCCTGTAAAGCTCCAGCAACAAATTCCTGCTTTATGGATACTGACACCACTTCCCACTGAAAACAGCCTTAAGCCAGCAGCTGACCAATGTTGAATATGCTTTGTCTTGTTTTATTATTTGGACATCATTATTTTTCTTCCTGCTTCATCACTTTTCCTTTTTTCACATATGAAGTTTCAATACAAACTAAAACAGAGCTATATCCTTTTATTAAGTTTTTTAAAAAGGGAAGATGCTGCAGAGTACTGATAGATCCACAGCAAATCTAGATTAAGCAAAATGGCAGCTCATTAGCTTTCATGGACAGGCATTTAAAGTACTTAAGAGGGGACATAGAGCACTGCCCTTTACATTTACTTTGGCACTAATATCAGATTAGAAAGAGAAAGGTTATTAAGTAAAGGTAATTGTCTGCTTTGTAGAGGGAATCTTTCTGAGGTAAAGCCCGAGGCACTAAACTTTAAGAAGGTTAATTGTCTCATGGTGGAAGTCAAGCTATTACTGTTATTATGGACAGTTAGGAAAAATTCAGCCTGACATCCAAAGTCCAGTAACGAGTCTCAAAGATGGAGTCAATTGGCTGATAGCCACAGGCCTATAATTAGAAAAACTGGCATTAGGAAAATACGGATGAGCCAGTGGTGAGCCCTGTCTGTGCAGATATGGTACAGCAGCTGGAGCCAGAAAGCGGCACAGGGGTGCTCTCACAGCCAGCCAGGAGCTGAGCCTAGGAAAAGCCCCCAAGCTGAGTGAGCGGAGGATGGCCTCAGGAGAGATTTCTGAGGAGGACATGATGCTGACCCCAAGTGAAGCCAGCCTGTTATTGCTCATTCTCATATATGACAAAACAAAACACTGGCCCTGAGAGCTGTAGAGGTTTGGCTGGGAGTTGGCACTTGGAGCTGATTCCACCCTCTCAAAGAAGTTGACATTCTGTCCAAGGTGCCCAGGAAATGGTTAAAGGTTTTAATCCTCCTGGTTCTGCTCATACCCATTCTTCACACCTTGTTCAAGCCCCATCAGTGCCTCTATGTTCCCCTTTCCCAAATGTTTTAAGAGAAACAGCAGGAGCAAGAAGCTCAATCGTGCCAGGATAGAACTATGAAAAACCTGCTGAGGGACAAGTCAAGGCTTCTTCTGCACCTCTCCTTGGTACAGGTGGGGAAGACTGAATATTTGGATGTACAAAAATACCAAAATGTTCATACATGTCATTCTGGCTCAGACTTACAAGCTGCTAGCAGAAACCTCAGCAGGAAGCCCACTGCAAACATCCCCAGGAATAATGTTTCCCTCCATTTGCAAATATTTGATTTTGGTGGGGAGGCTTGAATAACAAAACTCCATCTCCTGGACAGCAAAGTTCTGGCTCAGCGGCTTTCTGTCCTCTCTCCCAAGAGAACCAATCACATCCAGACCCAAAGCAGAGGTTCGCTTTCCGGGTCCCAACATTTCCATTGTATTTTTATCCCTAGATTGGGGATTTCTCTTCGGGTGCAGGAAAGCCTTTTCACCGTGAATCCACCTCTGTGCCACGCCGAGTATTGTCTTACTGGGGTTTCAGCTCTCTAGGTCTGTGCAGGCAGGAGATGAAGATTTTCCATCCCCACAGTTCTCATGTGCTGTACCAGGGAGGCAGGGAGGGACAGCTGTGACCTCCACGGTGCTGGCAAAGAGCTCTGGAATGTTTTACACTGTAAAACCCTCACCTGTTCCGGAAGAAGACAACTATTTCTTCTGTATTTGCATCAATATTTAAACACCTCAGCACATCCTGCTGACAGCTTAATGGTAAAAGTCAGCTTGGACATTTTCCTACCCCAGGCTGATTTTCATCTTCCAAAGCCCCCAGCAAACTGTGTCTTTGCTGGTGCTGGTGGAAGGAGGAGTTGTCACCAACCACACTGCACAGATGGGAGCAACAAGGGGTCACAAATGCAAGGAGCTTGTCCCCAAATTCTGTGACTCAGCACAGAAATTGGATGTAGAGATACACTGCAACCTGAGGGTCTCAGGGCAGTCTTCTCTGCCAGAGGGACTGCAGTTCCAAAACCAGGGTGTACGGGATCACAAGCAACTCTGGATATGATAACCACACGAAAAAGAACAGGCTAAAGGAAAAATATGAGTCACCCAGGTTAGACAGGAGGAGCAGTGAGGCAGGGACTGATTTGGGACAATCTCCTGTTCCTCACTCAACCACTCCAGTGTGCTACTGGGAGTATTTGCCCTCAAGACCCTGATTTTGAGCTGTCTGCTGATGGCTTGCTAAGGACAAGAGGAAGGTGCATGAATGTGCTTCAGTGACATGACTTGGTTCATCCAGAGAGATTTATTTCAAGTAATCCCACTGGACAGGACAGTGGGATGGCTGTGCTCAGGAACAAAGTCCTGCAGTCCAAACTGGAGAAAGTGTCTGGGACCCAAAACTGTGCACTCCCTCATAAAGAATTTTGGGTAGAAATGAAAAACAGGGGAAAAGAAGAGCAGCGGCTGACATGATCATATAGTCTAAGCAGGGAAAAAAGCTGTCCTGTGCTTCTTCAAAGCCTAACACGAAGATGACCCCTGAGCTACACACTCCAGCTTGATGTGACTGATGGCAGGACAGAGAGGGGCTGCCCCTGCCAGGGCTGTCTCAGGGAACTTGCAAAAGTACCACTTGGCAGTGGCAACAGGGAAAGAAATTGGAGGGGACCTTGGGAAAGGCTCTTTCCTGGAGTGAATGAACTCCTTGGAGATCAGTCCTGGTTTACTTGTTCCTTACTTAAGGCTTCTGTTTGCTGAGCTTGGCCCTGTGCTGGGGAATAATCTCTCATGCCGTCTCCACTGTAGTGCCACTGAGAAGAGTACCAGAACCCAACAACTGCAATTATACATTCTTGACAGCAGCTGCTAAGACATGGGTAAACCAGAAAAGCTTCAAGATACCTACAGATTGTAGCATTCCCTGAGTAGGAAAGCACAGCCTCACAGAGAATTAGGCAGCTTGTAAGTTGAATCAGAACTGCCCCACACCTTTGGCCTTGGTGGCTGTCCTACAGCAGAGTCCCCAGTGGGAGAGTGCTGAGGTGACCTGTGACGTTACCCCTGCTCAGGCTTGAGAGGATGTTTAGTAATTAATGGAGCTGGGCCCTGTCTCACACGTTCTCCTCTGTGTTCTATGTAAGGACAATTAAGCCATCTCAAAAGAAGAGCATAGGGTAAGTGAAAAATCCTCCCGCACATGGGATCCAATAGTAAATATTCCGTACTGAACTGTGCTGATTCATACCAGTTGAGGGTCTGCCTCAGGAATGCCACCTGGAAAAGACAGCACCATTGATCCCTCCTACTTCAGCCCCTGAAGGGTGCCTTTCATTGTAAGACCACGACATAGCAGAGTATTATTTTACTGCTGAAGAAACCAAAGCATGAGTTGATACGGTGATTTCCTGGAGCACTGCAGCTTTCTCATGGTACTCCCAAGGAATGAGGGACAGTGCATAGCATGAGTTGATCATTGCAGTCTCTTTTGCCCTTGTAATCCAGGTTGATGGAAGTCCAGGTCTCTGGACTTCCAGTCTAACACCATGTCCAGTAGACAATGCTACCCTTCCCACTGCTCCTTCTCAGGTGATGAATCATCTCCCTGTCCCTACAACTGCTCTTCCAAATCTGCTTCCCCTGCTGCCTACAGCTGCACAGCCAGGACCTTCCATCCCGCTCAGGAGAACAAGGGCAGGATGAAGACATCAGTAGTAGGCAGCAGTTTCCTTGCAGCATTTTTCTGCTGCCAAGGAGGGAGAAAAGATGGCCCACGAGCCATGGAAGTTGGCAGAGTCCCCGTGAGGCCATTCTCTGCTGGCCAGCCTTGCTGATGTGCTGTAGAACAAGAACTGGCCAGCACCCACAAGACAAACCTGCTGCCGACTGCAGGAGAGCTCCAGAAAGGTTAAAACACTCTCCCCTTTTCACTCTGATGTCTCTGCAGACCCTTCCTCCAGCCAGAGCTCCACTTAATAATTAATTGGAGAAATATGCCCCTTACCAAGCAGCAAACAGGACATTTAGATCCTCCTGAGAAAAGCTAAGTCTCTATTTCTGTAAAGACTGGCGGCAGGAGATAGGAGGCATTTACAGGAGGGTGGAGTGCTATCGCCGCTGAATCAGGCTATCAACCTATTCTTGCCAACCATTCCAGGGCTCAGTGCAGGGAATTTTTCACCCCTTCAGCATCTGCTGAGCTGAGCTGGTCACAAGATGCAGGTTGCACTGCAGTGGCGTGGAGACATCAGGAAGCAGTACTTTCGCAGAGAGACAGGACAGAGAGAGACCAAAGAAAGACATGGGAGGCCCAAGCAGAAGTGGATCCCAGGTCAAGGCTCCACTGCTAACATTGTGCTTCTGTCTCCTGTTCCGGCAAGACCAGAACAACAAAGTTCGTGAGATTTTAGCTCAGAGAAAATCAACAAATTTGCCTTCCAGATCATTCCCTTACCAGGAAAGCCATCAAAAGAGGCCTCTTTTCTCTCCTTAATGCTTTCATATGCCATCCAGCTAGGCAGTTCTGGTGCTGGCTGAGGTTCTTGGGATGTTTCTATTCTGCTTTGAAGCTGTCTGTGCTTACAGGTGTGTCTGTAATCCCACCCAGTCATGTACCATGGTCCAGTGGACATCACACTGCAAGTACAGGGAAATGAGGTTTGTACTCCTCCATATCATAAGGGGGCCTGTGAAAGAGCTGCAGAGGGACTTTCTACACGGACATGTAGCGATAGGGCAAGAGGTGGTGGCTTAAAACTGAATGAGGGCAGGTTTAGGTTAGATAGAAGGAAGGTTTTTTTGTAGTGAGTGTGATATAGCACTGGAACAAGTTGCCCAGAGAATTTGTGAATGCCCCATCCCTGAAACTGTTCAAGACAACGCTGGACAGAGTTTTGAGCAACCTGGTGTAATGGAAGGTGTCTCTGCCCCTGGCAGGGGGGTTGGACTAGGTGACTTCAAAAGGTCTCTTCCAACCCAAATTATTCTATGATTCTACAAAATGTAATGGTTTGTTCAAGTCTCAGATGTTCACTGTATCTCCCAGATATGAATTTTCACTGCCAGTATAATGTGAACAAGAATTCCTTACAGAGTGACCTGAGGTCCCCTGATCAAGAGCGTTAAGTGTTATTGTCATAGTCAACTGAGACAGAGGTAATAGCTGTACGATTAGTTATATTTATGGCACAGTCCTTATCATCACTCATTTTATGTGTGCTCTTCTCACCAATCCATATTTACTGCTTGGACCATTTTAGGTCTTTATACAGCCTCATAAATCCCACTTAATTTTGATTCAAGATGGGCAACACTACATCCTAAGCTAGTAGCTAAGCAAAGATCTGGCAAAAAAGCCTACAAGAGCTTACTTCTGATGGAGAGCATACAACTCACATGCTACTGAATATCTGTGTGCTGTGAAAAGGTGTGGTATTTGGTAAACAACTTGAAAAGCTGGAGATAAAGTGATGTGAGAGATGTGGAAGGTTTAACTGACCAGTTCATCAATAAGTTACAATAATTCAAAATATCCCAGTCATGGTGCTAGGAATTGCCTTTCATCATTTGTATCAGACTTTGTACTCAACAAGGACAGATAGCGACGACTTTCAATGTTATTTTAAAACTATTGTGGCTATATATTCCTACTCTCCTTTTTCCATTTGCAGGTGTTGGGCTCGGGGTAACTAAGGATCCTGAATTCACAGACAATAGGACAAATGCATAACTAAATGTTGCAGTGAAAGCTTCCAGAAACAATATTATTTTTCTGGCAGTTACAAGGTATTAAAAATACATTAAGACATAGTGGAAGGGACTATTGATACTCACTGGAGGTGATCTCATGGGTATAATGGAGGTCATGCCAAGTCATGACAAGAAATTGCACAACAGTGTCTAGTTTAATTTCTCCAGTACAAACTGTGCTGAAGTCTCACTGTTCTCCACCTGACCTGAAATATCTTGTTTTGCCATAAAACAAGAGATATCTTGCCACTTGCCACCAAGTAGTCATGACATCTCATAAAAGAGAGACTCTCTCTGCTTACAAGTTCAGTGGCTTTCATGGTTCCATGGTGGCAGGTGGTGAGAGGTGAGAGATGAGAGAAGGAACAGAGCTGACCTCTGAAGCCTCATTTCCCCTCATCTCTCCAGAGATGGACACGCTGCCCAGGAGTCCCTCCACGCTGCTCTCCAGCAGTGCCTCTCTGTTTACTCTGGAACTGCACTAGACCCATATTCCCTCTTTCAGTCCTCTCTGCCTACACATGTGGCATATTCATGAGCCAAAAAAACCCAGCTCAGAGTAGATCCCCACACTCTGAACGTGGATGCAGGCACCCCAGTCCTGCAGGCTGGGATTTCTGCTGGAGCAAAGAAGCCTTACCTCCCCCCAGTTATCTCGTGATAAAAAGGCACTTTCCCCCAAGACTGACTCTTACTGGGGCAAAGAAAGAAACAGTTGATACTTTCAGGCAAATGTCTTCTTATGCAGTTGGTTTTGTCTGTGGACATCTCCTGCTTTAGACACACCCTGAGTACTTCCACCACTGTACTGTTCCTGGTTGGAGACACCTTGATATCTGCCCTCCTGTAAATGATCCAGCTGTTCTCCATGGCCACTCAGCTCATCCAGGCAGTCTTCCCTCTCTGTACTATGCCTGCCCATTTATTTTCCTTGACCCAAGCACTGTCTGCTACACTGACTGCATCCTACAATCCCACCACACTCCTAAACCCAGGCTCCTGAGCAGAAGCTGCCACTTATGCCCAGCTGTAACCATTTTGCAATAAAGAGAAACTCAGGAACTGGCCAGTGTTGCTTAAAACCATTTTCATTTGGGTTTTTTTGGGTCAGGTCAAATTTGTGAGTCTGTGTATGGGATAAATGGCTTGCAAGCCAACTCAGACTTGCAGAGTGTATTTTGAAAACCATCATGAGCTCTATTTCAAAACAGAGTGAGAAGAGAGAGTATCTTTCATTATAAAAACCAAAACTTCACATTGGCTGCTCTCTCATTAAAGGATTTAAGATGCCATTGTTCTGGGGCTCTGAGGTTCTGACTTCTGATAAGCAGCAATTGGGATGTTCCTGAATACATTTCAGTGCTGGATACATTTGGTTCCTTCCTTTCTTGGATGCCTTTGCTTTTTCCGTGGTAACAAAAGCTTTCCATCTGGGGCACCTTATGCAATTTATCCTTTTGTATCTTCCACCAACAAAAAGGACCAAAAGAATGACTAAGAGAACATCATGACTGGGCTACAGTCCCAGTCTGGCAGTCTCTAGCTCTGATGTTTCAAGCAACAAGGAGATTTTTCAGGAAGTCCTTTGCAGGGGAGATCCTCAATCTGCAGTCCCCAACACAAGTATATTTTCTGTGGTACTTTACAGGTGCCACTAGTGCCTTCATTAAAGAAAATGTAGCAAGGTTTGGGATCTGGAGTCCTGGTTCCACAAGCTGCACTGTCCCATGTCCTTGTACCACATCAGATTTAAAGAGGTGGTGATGCAGATGAAGGAGCAACAGCAGCTCTGGCAGGCCCCTCCGAGCTACCTTTAGGACCAACAGCAGCAGCAAAGACCTTGGTGCGGACAGAAAACCTGCCTAGGAATCCAAGCAACCATTAGGGTAGCTGTAAATAAGTGCTGTTGCCAGGACTACACTGATACTGGTACCCAACCCAGCCAGTCCAGCACCAAGTATTTTGTTGCTAAAATCTCTGGTTATGCCACGCTGTGGAAATAGCCCCCCAGCCAAGGGCTATTCCACAGGGAACAGATCGCCGTGCGCTTGTGCATCAGCTGAAGTCAGGTCGCAGTGTGCAGATGGCAAGGAAGAGCAAAAGAAAAGAAATGCCTGTGTTTTACAAATAGGGGAACCAAGACACAGATGGAATAGGCAGCTAGTGTACAATCCTGTGGGAATGCTGAGATAAAGCCAAGAACTGAGCAAGTTCTCCAGAGTCTAAAGTCAGGGCGCCAGTCATGATGTCAGCACTACACACATGCACACACACAACCTCTCTGGCATCTGCCCTGTGGGAAGCAAGGAATTTAATATTTATCTCTTGGAGCCTTTCCTGACAAATAAAATCATGAATATCTGTACAGCCCTTTAGAGCCTTGAACAGAAGGCTCCATCAAAGCAATGTATTAATAGTTTGTTTGTTTTTGAAAAAGGGAACAGATGGACAAAATCTTGGAAAAAGGAAGAGAGAAGCAAGATGTGATTCTATGTTGTAAAATTCCTTTCCCACTTCCAGAAGTGACTAATATTCTCCACTTGGTGCTATTGTAGAGCAGAGACAAAAGGTGATGTGTTTGCTACAATTTTTTCTTTTGGTATGTTTAGAAGTCTCTTTATCAAGCAAAGCTCCAGACTGCTAGCCCCACTCTCCACTGTTTTAATGAAAACCTGACATAGAGTTGCCAGTTGATAAAGCCATTTCTGGCATTCTCTTCTTTCCTTATCTCCCTTGTTCTTAGGGAAGTGATGAGGCATTGTCAAGCACAGAGTGCCTGAGTGCTGGGTTGCAGGGGCCACCTCACAGCAGCGCTATAAAGATAGATTTCCAGTGACAGATCACTCTGCACCTCTCTAGACACACTCAAGCTGACATGCCTCTTCCTATGCTTCTCGAGGTCTTACTTATTTCAAAACCACTTCAGCGCAGTCTCCTTGTGAATGTCTTCAGAAAGCAAACCCAGTTTGTCCTGGGTTCGTCATTGATTTGCTTTTAGAACTGCAAAGAACCTCTAGCACCAAACTCTGGACGTGCCTTCACCTGCAAATTCTCTAATGAAACACCAATGGCCACTTGAAAGCTCACAGCAAAGGCAGGAACAGAGCTAAGTTTTCCTGCTTCCAGGTGCCTGTGCTTGAGCTGAAGCAGTCTGCACTTTGTGTCTGCACCAAGTAGAGACAGGAAAGCCCTTTCAGTTCAACAGAACACAGTAGGGTCCAACAGCAAGCACACATCTTCACAGCTGTTGAGGTGGCTTCCATTAATACCCACATAGCTCCTAACAGCTTCCAAAGTAATTTTTAAAGCCATAAACCTGCTCCAGCCCCATCCAGGCCTTTAACAGGCAGGTGAGCTGCATGCTAGGTAAAGACATGTATTCGGTTCCACAGGAGAATTTGAAGTGTTACAGCACGTCATGGGCTTCAGGCAGAAAGGGATCGCACTGAAATATCTTCCAGAAAATAAAATTCCAACCAGCTGTATTATTTAATTACAAATAGGTCACATATATACATGCATGTATTTTCACATATATTTATATGCAAGATCACTGTAATCAAAATTGAAAGGTTTCACTAAAAAATACCAGAAGATGAATGTTGTGAGAACCTTTTCCTGTATCACAGCAAAACTGAAATCTCAGTGACAATAGGACATTTATAGCTTTTCAATTCTTTCCAACAGAAGGCTCAGCTGAAAGTGCAAAAAGCCAGTATAACTCCCCAGGATGGAAGGCAGCAGGAGTCATACAAATGCTCCTTCTCTAGCAGAGTTCCACAGAGTTCCACAGAGTTCCTGATGGCCTGACTCCCCTTAGGACACCAGTTTAACACCCTCATGTCCTGCCAGGGGCTGGAGCACAGTGCTGACTGACTGGCTGACAGACAACCATCACCACCATCTCTTTACAAGGCATGGAATTTCTGGGAATCAGCAAGTTCTTGCTGCTGATTCAGATTTGATCAGATGTGGCTTGAGATGGTGCAGCTGGGTCTGAACGTCTTTGCTATTGAATGTACAAGCTGGAGCACAGAACTAGATTTCCAGCCTTCACTGAAGCACATTAATTACCTTTGCACAAGGTTTATGCACCACATCATCATAAGCAGAATTTGCCTGGCAGTGCCCAGCTACTCCAGAGGCTGAAAGAAGGGAGAGATGGAGGATTTGTTCAGGAACGCCAGAACCACAGAGGTGCTGTAATTGGTGATAATCAGGGTATCTTAATGTGTCTGAACACATGAAGATTGTTGGTTCTGGGAAGAGGTGTGTTTTACTGTGTGCCCCATTCCTTCCAACCCTTCCTGCCATCCACATAGTCACACACTGGAAAATACCTGTGTAAGGAGCATACCTAAGCTCCACCAACTCTTGCATGCACACTGTGAAGAGCTCGGCATTGCCAGAGTGAATCCCATGGGAGAGGCAACAGCAGGATCATCCCAGCACTGCTGGGCACGTGGGAAGGAACAAAGCGATCCTGAGGAACACAAAATCCTCACAGCAGCATGCCTCTACTCGGAGTTTGCTTACAAGGACATGAAACGTGGTCCCCTGCTTCCTCCTGCCTCTCTGCAGTGACAGGCATCGCAGTCAGGGGCAGCGCTCCCTTCCCACGCCAGGGCCGCTTGCCTGTGCTCCAGCCGAGGAGCTATCCCGGGGAAGCAGAGCTGCGGCCGGGCGTTCAGCACCAGCGGGAAGGGGAAAGCTCAGCCTGGACTCAGCCGCGGAAACCACCAGGCGTGGCCAGGGCGGACACCTGGTCACCAGCCCTCAGAGGGACAAACAGCGGACAGAGGGGAGACTCAGGCTGCTGAGTCCAGTCTCCTGCTGCTGGAAGTAAGCATATCCTAGGACTTTGCCAGGTTCATCTTAAAACTGCTTCAGGTCGTTGGGTTTCAGCTTGACTTTGAACTCCCAGCAGTTTTTCTGGGAACTGCTTTCCAGCCTTTTTTCTGGAGTGGGGCTGCCGAGGTCAGGACAGGGCAGTGCTGCCGTGATGTCATGCTGTGTTTGAACACACAGAAACAATGTTTGTACAGAATACAGCTCCAGCTGCACGTGTGTAGGGAAGCAAAGCGCAAGTTCTCTTCTGCCAAGGCAAAGGAGCGAGAAAACACTCCAGTGTGTTGCATGCATGGCAAGGGTGGAATGAGTGTTCCGTGTACAGCTACTTACAGATGCACTTCTGTCCACACCAGGGTCAAAGACTTGTTACAACGAAGAGCTTTATAAAACACAGAGATGTGAGTCCTGCTCCGGAGTGCTTGTGCTCTGTGTGCAGGTCTCCAGAGATACTCAGCTGTGAAGCCAATTTTGCTGTGCAGGCTGGAGTAAGCCACCCATCATCTGTGTCAGCAAAGTGGGGACTGCTGTATTCCAAGATCCCTGGATGAAGATCATCACTCAACACCAAATTCTTTGCAGTTCCATTTCACCATCTGACTTTTACAGCAGCCAGTGCTCTATATAGAAATGTCATTTGCTTCATCTCACAAATCCACTGATGAGCTGTTACAGGCCCAGATGTCAAGCTTTACAGCAGGAAGAAAAAATTAAGGTATTTGTGGTAGTTTTGTATTTTGTTTAATAGAAAAATAAATTAGGCACTTCTCTGTTAGAAATGCAAAGACAGCACTGAGCTAGTGGATGGATCTTCTCTAAACAGATTAAAAGGACTATCCATACCAGCAGAAAATAAAATATTTTGGTTCTTCTAATCCACAGTAGGAAGGAGGGATGGGGGAGAGTGCAGGTACTGGCCTGCCTGGAGGAAAGGATGGACACAGCCACTGCAGCATCAGAGTTACAGCACTGTCAGCCCCAGCCTCACAAAAATCAGGGATTAAGGCACTAGAAGAACTGAAAGCAAAGGAAAATACAAATACTTTGACATGGAAGGTGTTGCACTCTTACCTGTGCTTTTTCCCTCAGCCAACATAAGCATTAGAAAAGACACTTTAATAAAGAGATTTAGCCGTGATATTCCAGGGGCAGGGTCCCTACAGGAGACAGAAGGATGATAAAAACGGCAGGAGCTGTGTGTGCTGGGAGATAATCTTACTTCACTTGCTGTAACAACTGCCAAGGGACAAGAAAAGCAGCAATTAATTATGATCATATTTTTTGAAAACTTCTTTTTCTCTGAGAGTTCATTGTTAGTAAAGGAGCCAAAGGTTTTATTTTTAGAGTATGGCTTTTGTTTTGACATTGCCCAGTCATGAACATAGCTCTGTGTAACAGGGGATGTAGTGGGGCGTGTGCAGGGGGTCTCTGGAATAGCTCCAGCCCATCCTCCCCAGGTGTCATCCAAATCTCTGAGCAGACATTTTCATTTTCCCTGCACAGTCCAAGCATATGCAAAAGGGTGGGAAACAACCTCCTGCTTCTTCTACAACTGAGTGCAGCAATATAAAAACCTCATTCTCTCTCCTTTTATGTTGCCCATAAAGCTCCAAATGTTGCTCTTAAATGGAGTCCCCCTCATGCATATAATTGAGTGAGTGATTTCTCAGCCACCTGCATTATGATTTTACTGGGCCAAATGTTGCCCATTTCCTCTGTTAAAGCACTTTTTGCTGAGTTTTCAGCTGCTGCTATGCATGAATTTTCCAGAGCAAGCGTAGACAGCAAGCAGTATAGAACAATTAACACTTCCAGCTAACCTCATTAACTTCCATTGTGCATCAACAACAATATAAGACTCAGATTGATGTCACTTGCTGCTTTCTTAGCAACCCTGAAAATCCTGTGCACTTTCCTTTGCTGAGAGCCTACACGCAGAAATAAAAAGCCCAACAGTTCCAGAGATAATTCATTACCACCACACTGGAGTGAAGGCAATAGCTCCCTGACAGTGATGCGTAGGAAGGCTGGCTTCCTCTTGCTCCTGCCACGATGGATTTTCTGATATCTAATAATGCAGCTGAGCTCAATTTTCAACCTGAGCTGCAGAAGGATTTCCCCTTCCTTTATAAGACAGTTTACAAAAACAGCTAGAAAGTAAAAATGTCCTTTACTTCACGTTTAGTTTATTTTATTTCATTTATATATTTTTTTCATGAATTGCTTACTGAAACATCATATGGGCATCACTGTCCAGCTTTCAAAGGTGTTTGGAAAACAGAAGAAAACCATAACAATTTCTGTTCTACAAATGGGGAAACTAAAGCATCAAGTGTCATGAGACACCTCAACACTTGCACAGATCACCAAGCAGCTAAGTTTTCCCAGTTCAGTATTCTCATGGACCAATTTCTGCATTATCTGATACCTGGAAAAAATGGAATAAAATGTTGACAGTCTCAGATTTGTGATAAAGACTACCTTTTTTATCCCCTGTTGAACATTGTGCTTTGAGAAACAGTAAGGTACAAGTACTGAAAATCAGAAATCCTCCCAGATCATTAAAACCAAAAGTTGTATAAAAACCATTTTTAGCAGCATTTCTCATAAAGACTTGGTTTAACTTCAAAGTTTGCTGTTCCTTACCAAATTGTTTCTAGGGGAAAACCAACCAAATACAAAGAACAATTTAAGCAAGACAAACTCTTCCCTACACGAACATGCTACCTTCATCAAGACAGACAACTCAGGGCAAATCAGACCAACTGCACCCACAAAAGTAAATAATCCTGAAGTCTCTGTGCAACAGTTCATGCATCATTTCCACCCCATGCTGACCGCTCACTCCTCCTTTGCCCCTCAAAAGCCCTTGTCTTGCACGAACATTGGAGATTAGGGGGTCTCTCTTCCCCTGGTCTCCAGATGGACTCTATTTCCTACCAGATTTTTAGCCCAAGGTTGAATTGCAGCTTCCTTCTGCCCTGGGGAATAGGCCAGAGAGTTTCAGGAAAGGCTGAGATTTACCCATGGGCCTGTCTCACAGGAGGCTGCAATATCCAGCCTTGGATAATCCACAAGACTCTACTGCTTTTCCATGCGGAAAATATTTTTAACCTGAAATGTTCCAGTTTAATTTCTACCAACAATCAGCTTTTGGAGCAAATAACATTTTTATGTGGTTTTTTTTCTTTTGTTTTTTGGTTGAGGTTTTTTGGGGGTTTTTTTTGGTTGTTTTTTTTTGAGGAGGGGAAAGGGGTGGTGGTATTGTTATTTTTTAATTTTTGTTTTATTCTCTTATGTCTAGATGCATTTTTATAGTTCATCAGACTTTGAAACACCACCCTCAGTACATCATAACCATGCCTTAAATAATGATCTAGCTGTACTCATATTTTGCTATCATCCAGGCTAGCTTAAATGGATGTTTTGATTCCTGGCAAATTCACAAATTAGGTGGCAAGGGGTAAATACGCAGTACTTAACATGCAAAGCAAAATCAAGGACATGTTGATCTTGGTTTGGCTTTGCATTCAGTGTAAACAAAGTCCTCCAACTTCCATAAAGAAAAGCTAAAAATTAAAGAGCATGACTTTTCTTTTTTTTTTCTCCAGTGGAGATTTTTTGCATACCTGTTCTAGGGTTTAACTCCTTCCTGTTGCTGTGTAGGCAATTTCTTCTAAGTTGGGTAAGGTTTATGGAAAGAGCTATCACCCCTTCCAGCCTGACCTACTCACCTTCTTTCTGGAGAAATAGGTCACAGGTTACGATAAGTGAAAAAGATCCAGTAATCCTGCCTTGTCCTCTTCCTGGTGGTGCAGAATTACATCCTATAATCTGTTTTCCAGGGCAGAGCCCATTATTTTAAGAACCAGGGCATAGACCAGATGCTACAAGTTTTACTGACCCAGCACATTGACCTGGGTGTCATGAATTAATTGGCTGCTACAGATAGTTTATTCCTTTCTCTCCTGGAAATTGCCACCCAAGACCTGCGTGGTCAATACCTGCTGCTTCTTAAGATGGTGCAAACTGTCTGTTAATGAACACCTGGGTGCACACAGTACCCACAGGTGACACTGGTAAGGGCGCAGCAGATTTCTGTCCTGGAGCACGCATTCTCTGTGTGTTTTTATCCCGTCCAACGTAACTAAGGAAACTCACGAAAATCTTTGGCAGTTTTTGACCTGAAGCTGGGATAGTGATAACTGCAGTCTAATAAACTCCCCTTCTCTAACACATGGAATTTTTTCTGTATTGATTTTTAGGTAGAAATATGGTAGAGAAATGTCCCTTCCATGAATGAAACTGATTTGCTCTGCCTTCTTTTTCCAGAGACTACCAAAGCACAGCAGACACTTTCTGCTGTAACTCTTCAGCTATAGTTCTCATCCATCTGGAAAGCTCCACCTTTGGCAGAAGTATCCAAGGAAGGCAGCTACTGGTTCACCCTCAGCAGAGATGAGTCAGAGAAGGGCTGTGGACAGCCTGTGCCTGGCAGGGGTAGGAAGCAGAAGAGACAAGTAGTCAGATCCTTGAGGGCTAGAGGATTATTTGGAGATGAGATCCTGTTAGGAGACTAACAGAAAAGAGGTAAAAAGAGATGTAGTTTTTGTTCTGTGATGACCTATGCAACTTAAAAACCAGAAATTATTTCTTCAGCTTGAAAATTCAATAGGGGCAAGTATAACAGGAGGAAGGCAAAAAGAGTAAGATTGAGGAGGGCATGGGAATTACCATGCATGACATAGCACCCAGGGTGTGAATACCAAGCACATCTGAAGATGAAGGGTTAGTTCTTGTTGTCCTTCCTCACCACAACAAGGGTCAGGACCAAGCAGGAGCACGTGAAATAGGTCATGTTCACAGCAAAAGAGCAGAAAGTTGCAAGCGTACGTGAGGGCAGTCAGGACTTGGCATCAGGAGCCATCACCAGATAAGGAAATGCAACCAGCAAGTGAAGGCAGGACCTGGCAGCCAGTGCCGCGTGATGAACCCAGCTCCTCAGCCTTCAGATGGGGTTTGCAGAAAGCACAAACACTCCTGCAGCCTTCATGCCACTTTCCTGGGAACAAAGTATGGGGCACCCAGGAGGGTGCACGGGGAAAGCAGCCATTTACTGGTGCTCTTATTTGCACTGTTATTTGGTACCTAGCTGGTCTGGGAAAACAGGAGCTAAGGACCCAAGATGATGGTTTGGATTTTTTTTAGTTGGGAACAAAAACCAAAAAACAAACAAGACTGTGTGCACAACGGCTTCTGAGCAAATGAACCATGAGCACTTGCTCCAGTCCTGCCCTCCCTTCTTCTACAGCACAGGCTGTGACTGTGCCTCTTCACAGGCATCTGATGGACCTGGCACCTCATGTTTTAGAGAATAAAGCTAAGTAAAGGAAGGAAAAGGAAAGGAATTCTTTTCTTCAAGTGGGGGATGGGGGCACAGCCCCGTGTGTTACTCTACTCCGGATTGCAGCAGCCTGTTTAGCTTCTAGAGTGATACTTACTTGTACCACGGCCTGATTTTTTTCTGAGAAATAAACTTTATAGTTACTGAGTTTTGCTCTTTACCCACAGAAGAGACCCCCAGAGATGACAGCAAGCTGGTGGTAGATCTAGACCTGGCTCCTGTGCATGCTCTGCTCAGTAGACTGATCCCCTTTCCTTAGGGAAGCAACCATGAAGGATCTAACGGAACTAAAACTCCGAATCACCAGACACAAACCTAAGCCCTGGAGCACTTAAATGAACTATACTACTAAAATCATTTAGTCCCACAGCTCCCATCCCATAGATGGGAGCCTCAGGCTTGATCCCACAGCATGGCAAAGCTGCCAAGAGCCTCACTGGCAGCCAGTCCTGGAGCTGCACTGGGCAGGCTCCTGCTGAGCTGCCTCCGTCTCTGTAGGGCCAGAAACCCCCTGGGGACCAGCACAGCAGACAGGAGGAACCATATGAAGATGAGAGCTCTAGCCCACACCGGCAGCTCATTTCACACACAACCCTAAACTCTGATTTGGTTTAGCTACCAAACTACCAGATTTCTGCCTTAACCACAACCACCAGATGTACCTCAGGTGAAACCCAGAGTTTCATACAGTTTCCCAGAACTTCCTTCCAGCTCAGACACCGCCTCACTCAGCGAGTCTCGGGTCACCTGGTAGAGCTACCATGAAATTACAGTTATTACATTTCCCCTGTTCTTTCCTGTCCATCTAGCCTGTGAGGCAGCCTGCTCCCCTGGCAGTGTTATCAGAAAAACACCCAACAGTAAATAAGTACAAGCACTAAGGTACAAGTGGCAAGATATATGGGATATGTAACATATATTTTTGGGAGAAGGTAGTTTTCTTCCCAACACACAGATCCATCTCCCAGTAGAAGGATGAACTAGGAAACATCCAGGTTTTCTTTCCTTTTTTTTCATTTTTCTTTACCTCAGTGGTGGGTCCAGCTGATTTCTGCTGTTTGCGCTTGTTTGTGGCGGTGGGTGACACCAGCCCTTAGCAGAGGGCTGGGAAAAGCACAGTCACCCCCTCCTCCCCCAGCACCTTATCCTCTGACTTCCCCGTTGGGACACACTGTGGTATTGTGTCCTGCCCTGGCACGGGTGGCTGCACGCAGATGCCACTGCCATCCAGTTAATCAGCGGTTATTGCTGTGACAGTCTCTGAACATCACTGCTCAGAGGAAAATTTGGGGTGTTTATTAGGCCATGGTGGTTTCTGAGAACACAACGGGGATTCGGGTCCCTCATCCCCATAGCCCAGACACGAGAATGTAAGTGCCTTGCACCTGTCAGCGAGCCTTATTGCCAGCAGAGAGGAGCTGTATTTGATTTTTTTTTTTAAACAGCTCAGTAGATCATGTCAGCAGACAACAATGTGCTCACTCCACAAGACACAGAATTTGACAGGCAAAACAACCTGCCAGTTACTTATCATTAGTGCAAATGACTGATTTTTCGGTTCACCGGCAGTTCAGAATAATCTGAAGGTTTTATTTTGAGTCAAACTGAAGAATTTTTTTCCAGAACTTTCAGCTCACCTTGATATTTCAGATTTCTACTCCAATCTCCTTTAAATAAAACTTTTTATTATCTTCTAAAAGGTGCAAAAAATGAAAGAGAAAAGAGGGATGCTTCATTTGATCCAAAACTATTTCTATTAGTTTAACTTCCAGCTAAAAAAAGAAGG
>VZTF01002402.1:784090-893131 GCA_013397755.1 Cnemophilus loriae
GGGGGGGAAGAAATTCAGGAGCAGATATTTCTCCCAGTAAAGAGAAAATTATGGTCAGTTGAAACCTCATTTTTCCTCGAAAAAAACCTTGTAATGAAAATTTTGGGACAGCCTTATCCTGCTTCTCCCCCACCTCCCCCCCACTTCCCCCACCCTTCCTGGTCAGGCTGCAAAGTCCATCACCCACATCTATTTTTTGTAAGCTTGGAGATCACAAGTCAAAAAGGAAAGAGCTGCTCATTTCCCGTCACTCTTCTCCCGCACTCCCAACAGTGTCCAAGGTCTTTTGCACATCAGTGAATCCTGTTCTGCCTCATCCCTGACTATTTCAGCCATCCAGAGCCAGCCTTATGCCATCCACTGGCTTGGAAATAAAAACACATTTAAGAGTCAACCAAGGGAAAAAAAAGGGGGAAAAAAGGTAGGTGTGCAGGCCAACCCTGCAGGTGCTTCTGCAATTGAGTCTTGGCTCAGGGCAGCAAGCATTAGTGACTTTTAATTTCCTCTGTCCCCAGGCATCCTGGATAATATCACTCAGATAGCTCCGATTCAACTCCTGACCTGGCAGACAGTGCTGGGTATCCCACCGCGCTCCATTGAGTACACTAAGCCTCACATAAGCCCTCTAAGCCACTGGGCTACTTTGGTGAGTCATTTAATAACACTGAACATGCTTTTCCCTACAACTTTGCAAGGAGGGGAGGAATCTACAGCAGGGAATTAAAGACCCCCAAACAAATTTTAAACACAAATTGAATTTTTTAATTGGACTGGAGTGTTGAAGCATATTCAGATCTTGACCTCAAACCAGATCAGGAAGGAGAAGTAGGCAGTCTGTTGGCTCTGGAGGTTTGTAGGGGGTCACAGGTGCCTTTAATAACCGATACTGTGAGTTAATAGCTTGGTAGGGATGGGAATAGACTAAAGATGATACCAAGGAGTTGAGTTTTAGTCCAGTTTGCTTTGAAACAAAAGCTAATGTCACAGGATAATCACAACTGGAACAAGAGGTTGGAAAGACTCATGAATTACTATATTTAAGCTTTTGCTATTGCAAACCTTTTCCTCTTAAAATTTGTGAAGTTTGTCAAGCCACATCCTTATGCAGGACATTCTTACATTGGTTACTCCTACTGGGAATAAATTTCAAACTCTGCTAGAAACTTCCTCCTAATTATCAGCCCGGGACTCTGTGGTTAGCAAATATTATTCTCCTTTAGCTTTAGTAGCTATTCTTCTCATTTCTTTTGAAGAAACCCACCAAGAGGGTTCTTGACGTGAATGACAACAGAATTGTGGAGTCTTGAGGGGACAGGTATCAATCAACTGCTTGATCATGACCACAGTTTTAATTGATCCTATTGATCAGCTGTGCTTTACCCTGGAAGAAACAGTGTTGAAGCATTTTTGGTAGCTGCAGGGCTACCTTGCACTGCCTCTCATTTCATCCCTGTTCTCTGCCTCGGCTGCACATTTCCAGAGGTGTCGAAGGGAGCTGAACCAAGTTAAAAGTTTGCACACAGCTTCCTGGAGCTGCTTTGAGAATCACAGGCTCCAGGCAGGAGTTCAGATCTAAGTCTCCAGTTCAGCACTTGCTGAAGGATCAACAAGAATATCTTTGTGAGTGTCTGAGAGCCACTGGGTTGCACAGTGTTCAGGCATTTGGCTGCTGCCGAGAATCCTACTCTGATGTTATTCAAGTCATGACCTGAGCACCCAGTGCTCAGTTTGCAGACAACAGGAACCAGGAGCAGTCGGCATTTTTGAGCATCTTCGATCTGTTAACTGACATTTTCTGAAGATGAAAAGCCTTTGGGTTGACTGCCCACGAGAGAAAGCCCCCTGCCCCCAGATAGTTCCTGCATGGGCCTTGGCAGTGGGCCCAGACAACGTCAACAAGCTTTGAGCATGACTTATAGCACTATCTGAGACAGTGAAGAAAGCAGAAACTCCCATGACAGCATTCACATTCAGGTCTTGTTGATGAAACTACCAGTCCCTAATGCCAAAAAAAACAGAGATTATTTTTTACCATGTGGGCTTCAAAATTCACATCAACAGGCAGAGTAGCATCTTTCACATAGTTCCCTAAAACACCTCTCTGCCACAAGCCTACCCCTCACACCCATCTGGCAGCAGGCTCGCTCATGGCGAGGCACAGCTTCCTCCTCATTTCATCCTCCTCCAACACTCCCATTTGCGTTTTGTCCACTTGTTGCATCCTGTCTGATTCCTGTTCAGGCGTTCGTCAGGGAGGGGAAGGTTGTTTTTGCTGCTTGCCTGTGCTGCACCCAAAGTAATGAGCCCAGAACATTTATGTGATCTCCTACCTGATATTCTGATTTAAGGTGGGACTACAAGGAAGACTTTCCTTTCTTTGCCCTTGACAACCAAGTGGAAAACATACAATTTCAGAAAAACAAAGGTAATTGGGAAACCTACTTCAGGGTCTGTCCAAAACATTTAATTCAACAAACAACATTCTGGGTTTGGAGTTTGCCCTTCCTCTTTCTACACTTTCAAACCAAAGTTCTGCACATCAAAATTATCCTTTTGAAACAGAAGTCAAAATGCTATCTGCAAGCCATGGGAAAACATTTGATGCCAACATCCCTATTCTTGGCTTGACCAAAACTCAAACCATATTTGACGCTAAGGAGCAAATAGGCTTGGCCTTTGAGAAGCAGTTTTGAGCCAAATTTACTGCTCATTCACAAACTCTAACCAGTTCTTCATGCAAAACAACACAACCACAACTTCAGGTCGTTTCTGACCTTGGCCTTATTCAAAACAAATGAAAGCCTAATGCTTACAGATTTTAAGTCCTAATCCACAAACATCCCAACCCTCACTTTGTTTGCTCAGTATTAAAAAAATATGGCTTTTACTTTCTTTTTTCCCCTGCATCTCTTTTCAAACAAATCCTTCCTGCCTTTGGACAAGCTGACATTGTGTGTGTCCTTGAGTGTGTTCAAAAGCAAGGCAGAGCGTTCCTTTCTCATTACACGGCTTGGCTTATCAGCCCAGCAAAGGTTTGGGTTTCAGGTGTGGCTCCGTGCCAGGTGTGACTGGCCACACACCACTCACACAGCACCAGAGGCAGGGGCATGGAGCATGTACAGGCTTACAGGCTGTCCTTTAGAAGCACCAGGAAGCTCTCCTCTCACCTGCTGATCCTCACGGACAGACAAACGGCCTCTAGCCTCGGAAGATGGATCAGGAGGAATTAAATTATATTTAGCAGGTTGGCTGAGAGATATGATATGATTTGCCCACTGAAAGCAGGAATAGGTTCTCAGCTGTATTTTGATTTTACTGCTCTATAGCCAAAATCCATAGCGAAGAAAGGCTGGTAAAATTGGGGCAGGACATTTGTCTCTTCTAATGTATTATCAAGAGCATTAATGCAGGGATTTTACCTCCTAAAGTGGACTGGAAATTATATACAAGAGATAGGCCACCTAGGAAATAATTCCTAGACAATGTGATGAGCTAGTGTGGTAGACAATGCCACTACAGAGAGGTTGCATCCTAGGACACCCATGAAAACAGGACTACCTTGAGTCTATTGAGGTGTCCTGTTGCTGCACACTAGTAACAAACTGGTAACTCAGCTTTCACCTATTAATTTTGAAACTGCACACCCCATTTACATATAAATGTAAAATACTCTACATGTGAACAGTTTTCATTTATGTCTCATAATGAAAATGGACTCCATATGCTGTCTGGGTGTTCAACAAGCCCCCTCCCAAGACCTTCTGCCATTCTTTGTTGTGCCACTTTGCATTTATCTAATAGCTTATGAAGTTACTCAGAGGTTACTACTAGAATCATTCAGAACATGCATCTCCAGGAGGGCTTGTAATGAACAGTCCCCATTGTATCCACCAGCAAATTATTAAAAACAATGCCCTGGTGTTCTTCAATTGCCCAAACAGGTGTCCCTTTGGCTGGTTGAAATTGCCAAACCAGCTTTTGCCAGTAGTGGATTGACAAGTGGTGCTATTGGCCAAGGAGGTCTTTCTCCAGCAGACCAACTCTTGCAGAAAGGAGGGAGGGGTGGAGGCGGTAGGAAGGAGGAAAAGCTCTTCTGGAGATGTGATGTGTGTAAGGAGATTGCAAGCTTTGAGAGGGCAGCAGCCACTGGTAACTTTTACAAGTTCTTAGCAACGCTTGCACTCATTGAAGTGTCTCTGTACTCCGGAGAAGCTGAAAACATTTGCAGGCTCTAGGTAATTCCTGAGCAGGTAGTTTTGGCTAATTAATTATGCCCTATAGCCCTTTGTCACTCACAGAATGAATCCGTAGCCCTGAATTCACAGACTAAATTAATTTCCCTGATTCATGGCCTGGACAGAGCTTTTACAACTAGGGAACCTCAGGTGCCTGGTGCTTCTGCAAGTTTTCAGCTGACATGCCAGTTTGGCAACACCTTCAGGATTTGCCAATGTTTTCACAGGAGAAGGTCCTGAGCACCCAGATGGTTACCTCGTCCCTTCCCACACCTTGGGGCAGGTTTAGCACTCCCAAAACCTTCCCTCAAGTCAAACCATTCCCTGAAGCATTTGGCAGATACAAGAGCTCAAGTCACTTTTCATACAGTTGCTGATATGGCTGTGATGATCACAGCATCCTGCAGTCTTAGAGGTGTTTACCCTCACAATAATCCCACAAGTTGGGGCACTGCTGCTATTCCCGTTGTACTCCTACTGAATCACAGCACTGACGTAATTTGCCTGGGACAGAAGATGAAGTCTGGGGCAGAACCGGGAACTGAGCGCAAGTCCCTCAAATTCCTGGCAGGCACTCCAAGCCCAGGCCATCCCAATGGCTTGTCATATTTGTGAAAACATCTGGCAGGGTGTTAGGTGGAGTGTGTAAGATTTTCACTTGCTTGAGCATGCATGGAAGCGCCAGCCATACCTCTGTGGGTGAATCTGCTGCAGCAGGACGGATGGGATGCCATTGCGTCACAGCCCAGTAAAATTCTGCAAAGCCCTCAGGAAGAGAACCTGGTGCCAGGCACGGGATCAGCAGGCGAGCTGTGGGCAGCCAAGGAAGCTCTTGACAAGCAGCATCATGCAGCACCTGATCCCAAGCCCAGAGCAGCCACCGTCTCCAGCACGCTTTGAACACACTTGTTCAAGTGATCACTCAACACCAGAGCTATTTGCGAGAGATCTGCTTTGCGTGTGGCGATGTCCAGCTGGCAAGAGATAACTATTAGACTTTTGCAGTGCCCTGCACGCACTCCAAATTAAGCAAACCCTGTGTTTAAAGGCATAAATCAAATCACAGCGTTTTCTCTTCCAAGATGAAGATTTTAAAATCCAACTTCAACAAAACGCTCAGTTAAAGGTGCAGAAGCCACTTAACAACTGAACTGACTAGCAATGCTCCTGGAGGCTTTGAGATGCCCCCTCCTTTCAGAGAGCAGTCAAAAGATGATGATGCTCTGAGTCCCTGTAGAGGGGCTTTGTTTCCTGAGGATGATGGTGAACATGGGATGAAAATCCTGTTGAAACTGATGGAAAGCATTGAAGCGCATTTGGGCTCAGCTCTCCAGCAGCAGGGCACTAAGCACCAGGGTGGGCTTTTGCTTTTTATTTTACAAAGATAAAAATCCTGCCTGGAGTTTGTACAGCTGGAAGATAAATGGAGTCAATGCACAAAAACCACCCACCACTGGCAGCAGCAGAGAGATAAAAGTTGCTAGAATTTGATTGCACCCATTATTAAAACTTATCTTTAACCATCTCTCTGTCTATTGATTTCTAGCCAACTATTAACTAGCAATGACCTTAGAGGCTTGAAAATAACTTAGGAAGTCAAGTAAACAGAGGGGAACCCAGCTGCATACAAAGAACCAAGGTATTTGCAGAGACCCTCTTTGCTTCTGCTCATTGCAATAAACTCGTGCTGCGTATTTTTCCATTTAAACATCTGAGTCAATGATCCAAGAAGCTGAGGGTGTGGACAAGCAACTGAGTGTGCAGAGGAGCAGAAGAAAGGAATAGGAGTTAATTTTAATTGTTTCTAGAGCCTTGAATTAATGTAATCTCAACCAAAGTCAGAAGACAAAGGTTCACATTTTAAGACCTTAGCTCCACTGGCTGCAAGCCTTCATGTATATTAAAAAGAAACATTAATTATACACAGGTCGATTTGATTTTTTCAGGACATGGTATTATACTGTACCTAGTGCCAAAGAAAGCCATTTTTGTTGTTTAAAAACCTCATGAAAATGGGCAACAGGATTTCTTTCAGAAAGAGAAAAAGTATTTCATCATACACTTTTGTTTATCTTCCAAGATTTTTCAGGCCTCAAGATTCTTCTTTTTATGATCTAAGAACTGTCACCCTATGTCCTTTCCCTCCACCAGCACATGTACTCTAGTGTCCCCCACATTTCCCTTTGTTCAGTGCTTCAAGATTCCCTCTACAGTCCAACCTCCAACCTACACCAGCCCTGTACCCATGGCATCCTCAAAACTCTGCCCCTTCCCAATTCACTCAGCTCCTTCCCGTGTCTCTTAAGGATCATCTGGGGAAGAAGCAGCATTTTCTGTGGTTTGTTTTAGGCTATTTGTGCTCTAGCTGGACAGTCACCCACCTGGCCAAAGAGCACCTATAACTTTTGAAAACTCCCTGAGTCTTTTATACAGAGCACACTATTGCCTGGCCATTGATTTTCAAGATGCTTTTGTAACAAGGATTTTTGGGATTGTCCTGTTTAAGTTGGCTGATCAACTGGTTCTACAATTTCTGAAAGAACACAATAAAGATACCAGTGTTACTATTTTGACAATAATTAATATTCTTATGCTTATTCTACACTACTGTGGTTTTGGCCTTGCTTAGTATTGTGGCCAGGGCAGTAGTTCCTAAGAAAATCTCTCAAAATCTTGGAAAAATATTGTCAAGATGTAAGCCTGTTGATTTAAATCCCATCCTGGATCCAGTAGCTGATCTGTGTGTGAGAGTAAAGTGAATTGTGCAAAATAGTGCCAAATATGGTGACTGTACAGATCAAGTTGGGAAACTTAAGAGAGAAATGTGGGATACATTTGGTTTCAAAAATCAAATGTGGGTCTGTTTCTCCTTAACAGAGAAGAGAGTTATATATATATAGTCAGATACAGTGGAGCAAGAAAAGCCAATGTCTCTTTAGTCATAGTCCCACACTACAGAAAAAGATCTTGCAAGATTCTGGTGTTTCCAGTTTGTGGGGAAATCCTTTAGAAGGCTTTATGTGCTTTCTCATTCTCACTGTAGGCAAACCAGGCCTGGAGGGGCAGCATAAATTAACTAATTTGAGGCCTGAAGAGGAAGATGCCCAAATTCTTCTTAATTTGAAACCTAAATAGAACTCTAAATATTTTGGCAATTCAGCCATCAACACAAAGGATTCCTTTTGGGTTAACACTCAGGTAATCCACCATCCACCCTTTTCAAAGAACTTTTGAAGGTTTTGACTCAATTGGGTCACATTTGAAAGAGCAGTAGAAATTTCGGCAACGAGACATGCCTACAGGATTTGGCAGAACCCATAGAGGACAGAAGGTAGAGATCCAGAGGAGTTTCCAGTGTGGAAGGGCACATGGCAACAACCCTTAGGGAACAGCTGCCTGGCCAAACAGCACGTGTGTCCTTGGCTGGCCAACCAGAGCTTGCAGAGCTCTGTCCCAGCTACAGCATTACGTTATCTTCCGTGTCACAGGGCCACAGGAAGAGCAGTGTGAAAAGAGCTGGGCTTATTATGACACAAACAGAAGTAGGATGAAAAGGCCAAAGGACAAAAATCCACAGGAGACTTCAGTAAATCTGGTGTTCAGGAAACAACAAGGCTCTTTCCCATCCCTTCATCTTCTTCCTGTGAAGGGTGAGATTACCCACCCTAAAGGCAGGAAAACACATTCACCTCCCTCACCAGAAGAGGCATGGCATTATAATAGCAGGGCTATTTTTTCCCCAGGAAAAAGAATGAAATCAGCTATTTACACTGGACAAATTACAAGCTCTGGAAAGCACATGAGGCACACAAAGAGAGCAGTTGTATCACAAATAAATATGTGGTGGGGGGAACTTATTGATTAGCTTTGTAAACGCAGTTGCCCAATCAATAGCAATTTCTGGAAATGCCTGGTACTTATTAGGTGTAGCTTGTACAATGAGGATAAATAATAAGAGTACTTAAGGGGCACGTCTCCTGACACCACTGCTGAGCCCTGTACAACACGAAGCCAGAATGTGGTACAACAATTGCACAAGCCAGGACTAATCCACTCTGCTTCTAAAAAAAGAAAAATCACAAGCACAAATCCAAACACAGCCACACTATCAAAACAAACACCTGGATCCCAAAGGTATCCAGACAAGTTCCTGCTGTTCTTGCTGTAGATGGCTGGCACTGGATCCAGGATGGTATGAAACTCACCCATTCCCAGCTATACCCAGCTTGGAAGGAATGGGTCTCCCAGGATCCCTGCTGTATGGGAATACGCAGACCCTCCCCTCTTCCCTGAATGACCAGGGTGCCCCTAAGCACAGTAAAAGCCCCAGATCTTGGACTAGGAAAAAAAATAAAGGCACGAAGCAGCTTGCCAGAACGGTTTGCCTGATGCAGCCCCTCCACGCCAGCACCAGCCCCCTGCCTCTTGGAGGCTCTGTTTGGACATGCTGACCTCTTCCCATGCCTTCCTCCTCAAGGGAACCCAGCCGTGCTGGGGCAGGGCAGGGACCCAGAGAGGCCACACCACATGCTGCTGGCACAACAGCAACTCAGCAAGAGGCACGGAGGGTCAGCATCTCACCAGCAGGGCTGCAAGAAGCCCCTGATTAACGCTGACCCAGGCTCCTGGTTATACCAAAGCCCTGTGCTAAAAGTAGCACCTGATGGGAAGAAGGGAAAATCCACCTCAGCTCCCCAGAGGCTTCTCTACTTCCCTTCTTTACAGATAGGAAGTTTGCTCACACTGTGACATGAGATCATAGCACAGGAAAGACTGAGGAACCAGACGCTCGTTTAAGCTGCAGCTTTTTCACTGCAGCTGCCAAGGATAATGATGTTTGCATGGAACCTGTTTACAGATACTGCTCACAGCCCTCCCGTGAGGTGCCTGTGCAAGAGCCCATGACCAGCTCATCATAACAAAGACCTTCACCCACCCGACCTACTTTAACCAGCTGCGTGACTCCAAACAAGATGGGGCAGACAGTTTTCACATCTGCAGCACCCAACACTGCCCATGCAACTGAGGGCTGGAGGAAGGGAGGGAAGGGTGTTTGTAACATAATCCCTTATGTAGTTTTTGGTGTAGATTGCTGCCAGTCAGGTGGTGAGAGAACAAGGGAGCTGCTCTTCTCCCTGGACAGAGCCCAAAGGTGTTTCACATTTTCCCTTAGGGCCTTAATGACTCTTCCCATCAGCAGGTGCCTCAGGACACAGGGGTCTGGGGTGAATGCTGAAACCTTGTCTTCCCCACAGGAGAGGTCACTTACTCTGTCCCATGGTGAGAGATTCCATGGGACTACACTTGTTCTTAAATCACGGCAGGATGAGAGGAGTTTATGTGGAGTAGGAGTGACTCATTTTTCTGTTCCTAAAATGTTGGTATTACTCAGAAAAATCCCCACATATTCTGAGGGATCTCAGTGCTCTTTGTCTTGCTTTAACAGCTCATCTTGTTTGCTTCCTCGCCGCAGCGTCCTCCTCATAAGAACTTCCTGCATCCTTTGTCACCACCTCACAACATCCTCATGGCAGCCAAACAGCTCTTGGGAGCTGGAAAAGACATCAGGCAGCAAACGATCCCTTTGTCACTTACGGAAGGCCCTGTTAGCCTCCGTGGCTCCATGTTCAGCAGCACGGTTAGACGTGCTGGTTGCGGGTTGCATGGATCTTCCTTGTGACTCCAAGCAGTTTTCATTTACAGTCCAGAGGTGTGCACTCGTTGCCAAAGGGTGCATAAATGAAAGCCTTCAGTTACCTTGCACAAACAGGATTGGTGTCATTACATGAATTCCTGTGTCTCCTAGGAGGGAGTGCACACATTGTTTTTGGATCCTGATATAGATGGTATGGGGAATTAAAGGCATAGTCAAATTATTTCAGCCCTCTGTGCCTAGTTTCCCTAACTGTAAAACATGTTTGCTTTGCGTTGACCTTGAGGCTATACGTAAGTGGAGGCCTGGAGTTCCTACACACAGAAGATTGTACAAAGATAAAGAAAATTTCTTGGGGACCTGCAAAGAAGTGAAAGGGAATACATTTAATTTAGGAGTGATGTGGGTTATGTCTCCACTTTCCCTCCATGCTACAAAATCTTAAAATTACTTTTCTTGCTTTTTGTTGTAAATAATTGATGTGTGAAGTGCTGACTCATAAGTCTGGGGTTACAGGAAAGGAAACTTTGTTTCTTGGTTAAAAAATTCATTTCACAGCATAGGCAGCTTCCTCCGGGGCTGGCTAGCAAGCCCTGGGCCACACAGTGTGCCCTGCAGACACAGGATGATCCATCAGGGGAGGATTTCCCAGGCACTGTGGTTCTGCCCATCATTCTGCAACAGGGGAACCCAAGCATTGCCCCACCAGGAGCGTGGCAGCCCCGTTTGTGTGCAGTGGAGCACAGCAGAGCTCCCTTGCCTCGGTGCTGAAGCAGAGGTAGGGCCATTGAGTGTGCCAGGACATGTTCCTTCGTGCATCATCTGGACCCATGTGGGCTTTTACCCACTCTGCCTGAGCAAGGAGAGGTTGTGCTGAGGCTGCAATGTCCACAAGATGTTCCCTCTCCACAAACAGCAGACCAAATTTTGGACTTCCCCAGTTATTGCTGTACCAAAGCAGCAGTGAAGTGTCCCCACAGCTCAGGACTTGAAGCTGCAGTCTTGAGCATAAATGACTTAATTCCTCAAAGACCTTGCCATACAAAGGAATAGAAGAATTATTATCTGCACGTCACAGGAGAGAAGACACTCAGATCCTTGAATTTTTTTCAGCACCTGACCTGCACTGATTTCCACAGCAGTCAGGCACTCCTGCAGTGAGCCACACGTCAGTGACTCACTCAGTGTCAGACAAAAAGTCTGCAGCGCTGCAGCGAAGACAACTCCACTCTTCTGGAGCTCACAGAGGCACTTCTGACACCTGGGGTGCCGTGACACTTCCCCTCACTCCCTTCATGCAGCATAATTTCATTGTGTCTGCCAGGCACAATTTGCTGCTGGAATTCAGTACTTTTATCTCTGCTCTTTGATGGACACCCTTGTGGCATATTTGACTCATCTTCTTTCTAATATTGTCGTGATAGAATTCAACACCCCCTCCATTCTCCTCAGACGTTGCAGAAAAGGTGAATTTGGAAACGTCTTTCTCATAGCAAAAGATGATAACAGCTCCATTGTGCCTGACAAAGCCAGTCACAGTCTGTGCCTTCCAAAGCCATAGCAATGTTGTTGCTGTAGCTGTGCCTCGTGTTGGCTATGCAAGGTGCAAAACAGGGAACCAGCCTCTGTCCCGCAGATCTTGCAGTCCTAACAATCATCCATACACTGAATGTTTACTATATAAATATTTAGCTAAAGAAAACATCCAAGTCACATAAAAGCTCAATGGATCAAAAAGGTCAATGGAGAAGCAAGTTTTTCAGGAGATTGAGTCTATCCATGGAACAGCAACTTGCAGAGCTTCCGTGTTGTATTTAGAGAGAGTTAAAAGCTCACAGAGAGTGAAAAAACCTTAAGATGTAAACCCCTCCTTGTGCAAACCTTTCCTAAGTAAAGTCTTCTCTACTTGAAAAAGGAGAGGACTAAAAGAGCTCCACAGGTTGAGCAGCATCTGCCTGTGCAGGGCTGACAGCCCTGGAAAGTGCTCAGTTCCTGTGGTATGGACACACATCTGAGAGGTGAGGCAGAAAGGGAGTCATGGTGGCTTGAATTTCACATGTCAGGACAAATGAGTTCATTGAGGATACACCAACAAGTACAGGTGCTGCTGTGGATGTGTATACGAGACAGAAAAAGAGACGGCACTTCAAAGGCAGCATTAGGAGAAAGCCCCAAGTCTTCCTCTTGTTTTGTGAGAAAGATTTCCTTGAGCTCTTGAGGCTAATGGGAGTAAGGAAAAGATGTTCCTCCTTACTCTTGATGAATGCTTTCCTATTTAAATGATAACCAACTCTAGAGTGAAGTGGGATGCTCCTATGCAGAGCCTACACAATAGCAAGCTGGTTGTTTTTTTTTTTTAACAAGCAAAATTCAAATCACTAGAAAGTGCTTATGCACTCCTGCTACACTAAGACAAACAAGGACTCTTACAAACATGGGAACAGGGCGGGTTCACAAACCTACGCCTACATTAAGGGCTCTTAAGGACCACTGAGGAACCTGCATCTGGAGGCTGTGAGACCACACTGTGGCTGGACTGGAATTCCTGCTATTCCTCTACGCTGTCTAAGCACTGCCCTCTATGACTGCTTCAGAGGGAACCACAGGATCCAGCAACCACATCTCCTCTGTGGTGACAGGACAAGAGAGACAGATACGTGATTGCATAAGAGAAAAAAAGAAAAAAGGAAGAGCTTCATTTCCTCTTGGTCAAGCCGTCTTTGTTAACCAAAATGCTTGGGGGAACTTTGGGTACAAGCTGAGGGCATGGCAGTGGTGTGGGAGACTCTGAGCAAGGGTACCAGATCCTGGGGCGCAGCCAAAACAACAAACCTTTTTTGTGCTTTTCAGCTGTCCCAGGGATGGGCCCTGACTCTGCCCTTCAACTTCTGAGGACCAGGGATCTTGGAGCATGAGAGCTGGCCAGACTGCCTTGGGGAGACATTCTTTGTGCAAGTGACAGCTGGGTCCTGTTTGGAGACCTTTGCTTCCTGAGCCAAGGTAGGATGGCTGGGGTCTCCAAAATGTGTACACATGACAAGTATCTGTGTGTGTGTATAAGCACAGACATAAACATATGTACATGTGTGTTTATATATATATAATATATGCACTTTACCTTTCAGGTTACCTGGGGCACACAGACTTTCTGAAAGGGGTAGCCCACATGGAAAAATGAGTCCAAGGACAAGTGACTTCAGAGCAATCTAACTCCTGTTAATTTTTACAGCTGGAGGAGAGAACTCTTGATGTGATTGAATATCCTGTGTATCTTTACTAGAATTAACTTTTGGAAACACCATGGTGAACCAACACTAATGCAGCACTGTGACAATGTGTTTCAGCAAAGCTCAGGTTCTTTTCCCCATGTCCAGCTGCAGTGTGGCCAGGCAGAGTTCTGTGTTATGTAAGATGGAAATCAGATGACTGATACAACTCTTGCTTCAGTGGAGGACAGATGCTGCCAGCTGGGCATGTGAGCAGCCCTGCCTCTTGAGTTTGAACCAGCAGTATTTCAAAAGAAAACATAAATATAATATTTAAAAATAAATATTTTGGGGTTTAATGCTGTTGGTTTTGGGGTTTTTAAAAATTTATTTGTTCTTGCTGAGAAAAGCTTGTGCTTAGTGGGCTTTTACCCTGCACTTCCTGTCTTATGCCCTGTCTTGTTCCTACTGTAAAATACTGAATGCAAGATAACTCAAAACAAATTGTTTATTGTCATGTTCTCAATGGCTGTCAAGGCATTGCAGCCTTCTTTTCTAGCTGTCACCTCGCTCCTGGGAAGCCTGGACACATGAGACTTGTCTTAGGGAAATCCCAGTCTTTCAGTTTTTTACTGCATTTGGGATTACCTTTGTTTGTAGCACACTGTCGTTTTGGTTTCATCCATGTTATGCAAGATTTTTTGAAAGGGATTCTGGTCAGCATCAGACGCAGTGTCTCTTGGTAGGTTATAAATTGTTCTGTACAGCAAAGGAGAAAAACTGATTGTTCAGGAAGGGAAAAGACTGGGATGCAGATTCCTTAGCATCTGTTCCTGAGATGAGCAATTTACTGTCTGTGTTGGTGCCTTGCACAGACCACTTACACAAAGGTCAGGCACCCCCCAACAGGCCTTTGTCTTGTGGTGACTCAAAAGCACGAACATTATGCTGTTAAGGTTTACTCTATACAACTTCCAACACACCACATCAGCAAAACCCTGAGGCTGCTAAAGCCATGGACTCTTCATTGGGTGAAGCTCAAAAAAGCAAGCAGCACCTAAGAGGTTGATCCCAGCAATTCCCCTTTGCTGCTCTCTAATTAATGTTCCTCCTCCCTATTCCAACAGCTCCCAGGGACCACGTGGTTTAATGGTCCTGGACACCTTAGCAGTGCCCAGGGACCTCCCAGGCTCTCCTGCAAGTGTGGCCTTGCTGTGGCAGCTGAACATGTTGGGTGACACTGTAGGTATGGTCCAAAGGGCAGGGGGTACAGATGGAGGGGAAAATCCAAGGAAACATAGAGGAGACACTGGTCAGGGTGATAACCAGTTTTCTGAGCGAGTTTTTTGGCTCTATTTTCCAAAGAGACGGCTCCATGGAGGTCAGCAAGACGCCACAAAGGAATTTTGAGTTGCTCCCTCCAAGCATGTGTGGCTGCATGCGCAGCCCCCCGTGGGGGAGGTCCTGTGTCCCAGGGAACATCTTGGCCAGCAGCACCTACAGCATGTGCAAACATTCCACCTCTGGGAAACACGCTGAGCTATCGAACATGCCTCCAATTATTATAATGGAATTATAATGATGGGTAATTCTCCGATTGCAGCCTGGAAACAATGCTGGAAATCTCACTTGGAGACTTGAAAGCACGCAAAGGTCTCCCCTTGCTCTGTCAATACCATTTGAGTCCCACTGAGACCCCACCCAGCTCGGGCAAATCAAACCACATCCATTTCCTCCATCTCTGAGTGGTCTAGCAAGTGTCCTGAAAGGTCTGGTCTGGATTTGCAGCTTGTAAATACTGCATAGCCAGGAACCTCTCCTAAGGAAAGCAAGAATCCTCTGGAGTATGTCAAGACAACAAGACTGCATATCACAATCATGTAACAAGGAGGTGGTGAAATTGCTGTTGCGTTAGAGCTGAGCAACTCATGATTGCTCTGTTCTGCAAATGTTTTCAATGTTTAAACATTTTTCCTTACATGCAAATACAGGTGATGATAAGCATTTTTACAATGAAAGTGTGAAAAAAAGCTCTATGGGGACAATCAACACTGGTTCATTTTGATAACTTTGAAGTATTTTGTATTCAACCACCTTAAAAAAAACCTCATCAGCTTAAGTTGTGAAATCAAAAGTAATTTTGAATGAAATGAATTTTTCATTTCACAAATGATAAAAGGGCCATCTCCAACCTTTAAAATACAATTCAAATTGAAAAATTTGCCCAGTACAACCCTTTCAGAGAAAGTGCTTTATTTCTCGTATATTGGCATTTTTGGGTGACAATAAGGTTCATCAAAAACCTCTGCACCTCAATAATCTGCATCTAGGCTTCCCCTGATTGCATGGTGACTGTGAGTTGCCTAATTGTGTGTGACTAATACAATTTCATGTGCATTTCCGTGCACTGGGGATTCATTGTTGCCACATACTACCATTGGGAAATCTCGAAGCGTGTGTCTATGAAACAATGACAGGGAGACAAGAGTACCTCCTCTGGAGAAAAGATCTAGGAGGACGCGGATGACTGGGAGCAAAAAATTATCAAGGTGGAACAGAGAGAAAACAGAGCAGCTGTGCCTCTCCTGGTTTGCAGAGCACAAAACCTCCTCTGTCTGGCAGGACCTACTGGGACAGTGTTTGAGAGGTCCTCTTTGATGATGAGAACAATGAAACCTAAGCAATGCTTGAGAAAGGAGGGGAGTGAAAGAGAGCTTTCCTTCTTAGGGAGAAATATCTGGCTCTGTGGACCCAGGTGGACCACAAGTCCTCAGCAGCATGAGGAAGGCAGCTTAAGAGAGACTTGATTCCCCAGGGATAGAAAAAGAGAGGAGGGGTACAAGTGAGCTCCAAGCAAGCTGCTGTCCTCAGTGAGAGCTGGCAGCCAATGGTTATAGCACCCCTCCATTCAAAGCTCAGCTTGCATGGCTTGTGCAGCAGGTACAGAGGGTATAGAGCCCTCTGACCAGCACTGAGACTCCCAAAATGGGCACCTTTCCAACCCCCTTGTGCAGCAGCACCCAGGCTGCTGGAAAGGAGGGTTGGTTTGTGAGCAGGTACTTGTCACGTGAGGCTGCTGGTCCCACATCTCCATCCTCTGCTGTAAAACCCCCTGTGGTGGTGGAGGGTTTCCAGGGACCAGGCGTATAACAGGTACCTCATTCAGAATAGGCCCTGGAGGTGTTTGAGAGATGTGTAGATGTGGTGCTTAAGGACATGGTTTAATGGTGGGCTTGGCTGTGTTAGGTTGGTTGTTGATGATCTTGGAGGTTTTCTCCAGTCTAAATGGTTATACCGTTCTGTGATTCTATGCAGAGGAGAAATACACCTCATTTGATACTGGAGGGGATGCTCATGAGTTCCTTAACCAGGAGGCTGAAGTGAGTCACCACTTCACTAGGAACACCAGGGAGTCATGCCCTGTGGCTTGGCAGTGGGGATGAGTTCCTGCATGGTGGCACATCCTATCAGTGGGTTGGGTGAGTGAGAGGGAACATGCAAACATCCTCCCTAAAAGGGCAGCAACTTGTTCGGTGCAAGTCTTGCATGTGTTCGGAAAACATCTTCTAGAAAGTGTCCGTCTGGGAGTTAAGGTATTTCTCCACCTAGTTTCGGGACGTTGGAGGTGTTAAATGCACCTGAGGCGGCCACTTCTAGATTGAGGTTTTGGACTTGACTGCCTCAGTTTCAGCTGTGGGTGCCTGCACACAACTACCCTGCACAGGAGAGGTAAATCTGAGTGTAGATCCAATTAAAAACACAAGGCATTCAGAAGATGCAGAGAGGGGAGCCCTGTAAATACTTGAGAGCAGGAAGATGCAAACAGCCATGTCCCAGGGGAAGTATCTGGTTTTTGCCATGTTTATAAAATAAAAATAAATGAAACCAGCAAAAGTCCTGAAGAGTCCACCGCTCACTGCTGCTGAAGGGGAGGGGCAGGAAAGCCCTTTGATGAAAACTTTAGTGAGAGTGACAGGCTTTCCCCTCCTGGCTGCTGTCCCAGACAAGCTGGCTGCTTGGCCATGGGTCACTACCCTACCCTGCCTGTCCCCTCTGCTAGCCACAGACCCTGGAGAAGGGCCCTCTTCCTGGCCCCTGCCTACAGATCGTAGGCTTTATAGGAATGTAAATAGTGCATATGGCAATAGAGGTGCCATTATTCTTATAATTGCTGCTAATGGTGCCTGAAATAAAAAAAATGCGATAAATAATAAAACCTGTTCTGCAAGCAAGATGACAGGAAAAGGCCTTTGCAATCAAAAAGGAGGGACCCATCCCTTTTCCTCTTCTACTAGCCTCTGCTTTATTGCCTACAAAAGTTTCATTGTCTCAATTCAGCGTTTTCTTCTTCTTTCTTATCCTTCCCCGTAGACTTGGCGTATTTAGTCACTTCTCTCTGCTCATCCCAAGTGCCCACAGTCACACTGATTGTTTATCATCCTCTTGATCCCCAAAGCCTTTCACTAACCACTTAGCTGGCTTCTTGCTTTTCAGACGTCAGAGTTCTTCCAGGCAAGGGCTCCCCTTTCTGAAGTGTCTACTCTGCTCCCAGCACACAGCACCCCTAATCCTGGCACCGGTCTGATTGTCTCTGGCATCTCACAGAGGGGTTTCAGAATCCACCACAACAGATTGGCTAATGAACTTGTTGCTACAGCTGGGCTGGTCTCCTGAGACATCTCCGTGTGGAGGGAGTTGTCTTCAAGAGAGAGAGAGGATACACAATTTTGGATTGAATACAGGGCTCCAAAAAGGAAGGTGACTCATTGAGCCTAATCATTAGGGTGTGTGATGATATTATCTAATGAGGAAACGCTTGATGATGCTTTTAGAGACTGCAGAGAGCAGTGAACTGGCTGTAGAGGAAATCAGAATGCGAGCGCTTTCGACATAAACAATGTTCAAGAAATGGGATCTGAAATGTCTTTGGGGAGAAGAGCAGAGCAATTTCAACACCCTCAAGCTTGCATCAGGGTGTGTTGCTGCTTCTGTTTAATCTTAGTTGTTCACATAATTCTCTCCTTAAATAACCAGCTCTCTAGAATTCAGGACAAAGGAGTCTTGCTTAAAGAACTGATGTCATCTCATTTTTTTTCTGAAGCTTGTGTTTGTTGTCATTGTAGTTTTTTCTAAGTTGAATTGCGGATGAGGTTTTAATTAAAGGAAGCTCTCATGTTGGTGTAGGTTCCAAATCTAGGTTTAGTTAAGCAAGGGGTTTTACAGAATCTCCAAGAAAAAAGAGAAACATTTCAGCTGTTGCTGTTTTGTTTTGCTTTGGGTTTTTTCTTCATTTTTGTGTTTTGGTTTTTTTTTTGTTTTTTTTTAGAAATCTCCTTGAAATTGTTTACTTGACTTCCTCTAAAGAATCTTCAGCTTTTTGCTACCTCATGAGAACCAGAGAGTGAAACCATGTAGAAACACCAAGTGGTAGTCCCCATTCTCTTTTTTCTAAGCTGAGAAAGATGAATGAATGAGCTGCCTGACACATTTCTCACTCCTGGCACTACTTGTCTAAGGCAGCTGTGATGTACTCGGGCAGTCTTCAGTAAGGGACCACAGTGGTGAGTATTGCCATGCCCCAGAAAAGTCAGTAGAAGGCGAAGACTCTAAACACCTCAGAGAAAAACGTGTTAAAATGCATTCAGCAGGTGGGAATTTGGCCCTGGTTATCTTATTTAAGTTCTCAGCATCTGATAAACTAATGTATTCATCTAGAAAGCAATAGTGCAGAGGGAATAAAAATACCACAAATTAAAACTTGTCTCTTCCCTTAAAACAGCAAGAGAGGTCTGCCCTTCCTAAAGCTACAACACAATCAAATTAGGCTTTCTTTGCACACAAATTTTCAGTCTTATTTAAAATCCATTACAGTTAGTGCTTTAAGCTTGTTCTTCATGTATTCAAATTAAACCAAGCTGACAGAGCACATACAGCTTCCTGCAGCCCTTTGACTGAATGATGTTAAACTGGTGTGATAGACTTGGGTACTCTTCACGAGCGTGGACTCCAACCATTGCAGCTCTTGGGTGCACGTGAGATTTCAGCTCTGTTTTAAGTAAGAGAAAATGAAAGGAGCATAGACCCGCGATCAATGAAGGTTAAGGTCTTGTGTGAGCACTGTGGCAGCTGTATCTCTGATGCAAATGTCTGCAGAAATATCTGGAAACCCTGATGCAGGTGTTTGGGAATCCAGACATAGTTACACCAACCCTTTTTTCTCTTTTTTTTTTTTTTTCTCTTTCTTCTGCTCTAACTAAATACATCTCTGGGCTTAACAGCACTGTGTGGGCTAAGGCCAGGCTGGTCTCACGGCTGCAGCTGTGTGTATGTGCGTGTGTGTGTGTGCATTCCTTCTCACTCTCGTAAATGTGCAGCAAAAGTGTGAAAAAAGAGCAGCTGGCACATCTGAGAAAGAAAATTGCAGTGGAAACATGGCATATTTTTTTAGATCTTGGTTACTGTGACACAAATCGTGAGAGCTCCCATATTCTTAGGAAAGATTTAAAGCTCAAGTTAAACAAAACCTGGCCTCCCAGTCCCTCACGACCCCAAGGCCAGTGACACCCTGGGGTGTTCAGAAGGCATAGGCTGGGGTGTTTCTCTTCTAATTGATTGAATCTGCCCATCCCTTGGACTAGTTCTATTGTTGACAATCACACAGACAGGAAGTGATGAGGACACTCAGCATTTCTGCAGAAGAGGAGGCCATCAAACACTGTGTATCTGGGTCTCCTTTCCACCCTGTCTGTGCAAAATTATTTGACGTGGCCATCAGGAAGGAAGGATGTGCTTCAGAGGTGGTAGCTGAAAACTTACCACAGCAGAAGAGCCAGTTTGAACTCTCTTTATAAAATATTCTTCTCTTGAGTGCAGCTGTGCTTGTAACAGAGATCGGCTGAGTCAGGAGAGCACATAAAGAAAAGCAGGAGCTCAGCTCTTCAGCTGCTAACGCATCCCACACAGAAGGGGACTAGGTCCTTGCAGGTGCTGCACAATCTTCCACTGCCTCCTTGCAGTGCACCCTTGTAGCTGGGAAGGGAAGACAAACTTTTACAACTCTCACCAGGGAAAATTCACCAAGCAGGTTGGCTTAGGGCAGCGTTAGAAACCTGTAGGATATTCACGCAGTGAGCCTTTGGATCCAGAAGTTTCACCTTGCTTTATAGCACATTAAAGCTGGGCTGACTCAAGGGACCTGGGCACAGTCATTCTCAGGCAGTTCTGCAGGAAAGACAGCATCCAATACCTGAGAACATCCCTTCTTTTTTTCTTCTCCAGATCTTTATCACAATGGAGACATGGTATCCCCCTGATCAGGTACTGACAGACCACCTGGAGGGGGGTGGAAGGAGCAGGGAGGGGCAGAGCCCTTTCCCACTCCTCTGTCCTGGAGCTGGTGCTTCAGGCAAGCATGGTTTGATCCTACATCCCCAAACCCAAGAGATGGCCAGCAGAGACGTACCCCTGTGACAGCAGCCACAGTCTTGCCTGTACCTCACAAGAATCTGGGCTGTGCTCTCCAATGCAAACCCACTGCTGTGCACAGCACTCACCAAGCCACTGCCACCCCGCAAGGGTCAGCCAAGCCAGGGGACTTTGTGATCCTGCTCAGTGGCTCTGCTGGTAGGTCCTACATCCAAGAGACCGACAATATAAGATCAGTCTTCCCAAATAGGTGAGGACAGCAGAAGAATGTATAAAATAAGAATAAGAATAATAAGTGTAAGAATAATAAACTTAGTAGCCTCTCAGCATTCCCCTCTTCTGCGAATGTGATTCAATGTTGTTGTAAAGAAAATAGCACTTAACAAACCTGATTTAGTTCTTTGAGGAGATTACAAAGTTCCCTCATAAAAGTAACTACGCAGATATGCTATACTTAGATTTTCTACGAGGGGATTGAGCTAAAACCATGACATCCTGCTTAAAAAATAGCACAGAATAGTATGAACCAGAGGATATGTGAGACAGATTGAGAGCTGGATAACTGACAGATCTCAAAATGTTATTGTCAGTGAGGACTCATCACCGAACAACAAATTCCAAGCAGGTTTGGGACTCAGCCCTGCTTTACCCCATGTTTTTTTATCATCAATCTGGAAGGCAATGTAAAAGGGCCACTGACAAAGGGCATTGATACCCATCTTTGGTGGCAAGGTGGTTGAAGAGGCAGCCTTGCCAGGGCATGGTGACTGCTGGGTAAGCAGGGCTCACTTGCAATGCATTCCTGCAGTCCAGGAGGGAGGAAGAGGGGAGGTTGTTCATTATAAGCAGGACTGGCTGCAAGTGCAACAGAGCCCCTGAAGGAGGGCTGGAGGTCGTTATGGATGAGTGGTTCAGTGCAGATACCTCTCCTAGCAAATAGGAGCAAGGGCTGCCTGGGATTAAGCACACAGGGAAAGTAGTAAGTAGGATCAGGGAGGTTAATTTTCCTCCACATAAAGCACTGAGACTAAAGTGGATAAGATAACACAACCAGGCCTGGGGCTCACATTTTAATATTCAAAAGGTGGTTAAGATGAGGGCAGGAAAGAGCCACAGAAATGAATTAAGGAGTAGAGAAAATGCCTTAGAGCAAGATACTGAAATTGTTCGATCTGTTTCATGCACCCGAAGGGGGAAGGAGGGGAATATTGAAGGGTGAGTTAAGATCAGCATATAAGTAATTCCATCAGATGAAAACAGAGAGTGCGACAGGGCTTTTCAGTGTAGTAGAGAATAGCATAAACACCAACCACCACTGGCGAGAAGCTGAAACCAGACAAATTCAAATTAGCTGCAAGGTACACGTGTTTAGCAAAGAGGTGATCAACCACTGGAACAAATGACCAAGGGGAGGGGCAGCTTCTCCTTCTCTTGATATCTTCAGATCATGACTAGACACCTTTCTGGAAGAGATGCTTTAGGTGAGCACAAGTAAGGGGTAGATGAGTAAGAGCAATTGTTATGCACTCTGTGGGTCAGACTACAGTCTAATGATTTCCCCGCACCTAAACTCTCTCAGCCCTGATACAAATCCGTGATACCATCTCACACAGAGGTGCCTTGTTCACCTGAACAGCATCCCAGGTCACCATAGTTAGCATCCCTGTTGCTTAGTGAACTTACATGGGAAGTCTGTTCCTTGATTGTAGAATAACACCGGATTCCCACCTGAATGTCTTGACTTCAGACACTATTTTCCCCGCAAGAACCAAAAAATTGTATCTAGGTCATCCAAACTTTCCCCCAGAAAGAGCCTCTGGGTATAACAACAGTGTGGCAGATACAGCATCAGATCATGCATTAGTGTATCTGCTTGTAAAGGTTGTGCCTCCGAGGCACTGGCTTGGGCTGGGAGGGAAAGGTTCGCTTCTCTCCCAACAGGGGCACTGGAGATTGATGGTCTGACCCTAAAGTTTTTGATCTCGCCCTCATCCTTCATCGTTTAGGCAGTTCATCCTGTACAGCACTATACAAGGTGGTCAAGAACAAAAAGCGAAGGAAACACGCTGTATTTTCACTCTCATAGCAGGGCTGGAGCGGTAACTGGGGAGAAGGGGCTTTACGTTGAAGTTCCCCTTGAGTTACTCACACGTGCATGCACACTGCATTACTGCTGAATCACTTTTTTTTAAAAAACCAACACATTATATGTGTGAAAATATAGCACTGCCATGGTCTATAATGTGTCACCAACACATGCAAAGAAGGGGGAAGCCATTCATGTGTGACGACCCACTGGGCCTCTACATCATGTAGCCCTGAAAAATGTTTTACCTCCTGTATCCTGTTCGGTTAAATGAAACCCAAAGTGGGTACCAAAGTTAAAAATAGTGATATAGTTTATATAACAATATCTATATATTTTTTCATATAAATTCAACCTTTCTCTTCTTTCCAAATCCCACCTCCCTGATGCCCCTCAGCAATGACCCAAGGTCTGACAGTCTCTGCCTTCCTTCTCTGCTACCCCAGGGAGAAAACCCTCCAAACCCAGCAGGCAGGGGTCCTCAAGTTCTGGGTCGTGTTCCCTCAGCCCAGATGTGTTGGCTGGGCCAGTGACCACAGGGCTTTCTTGAAGCCCTCACTGGCTGGTGAGCAGTGCGTGGGCTGGCATATGCTCTTTTCTGGGCCTTGGTTCTGTCCCTGAGGACCCCTCAGTTTAGGACTGCAGTGCTGGTGTCTACATTCGTGATGAGTAAGCTGTAAGTCCCCAGCCAGCTCTCCTGAGTCCGGAGGCCCTATACTGGTCATGGGACCCACTACAGGAGAGAGGATGGTGTATGCAAGCACCTCTATGTCCTAAAAGAGACATATGCTGGTTCTTGCCACCCATGAAATCCAAAATGTGTATGGGATACCCACTACAGTCACAGTCTACTCAGTTTAGGGCACCTGGTTTAGCTGGAAGTCAGTGAGACCATTTTTTCCCAGCCATTCTGGCTCTTCCAAACCTCCTGGTGGACACAATTGCACCACAAAAGCTGCATGTGCTAGCTATACATCTCCACTATGGACTTTGCTCAAGGGTCATCAACATACAACGCCAGTCTTCACGGAGCAAATTGCCATGAGATAGACCTCATTTGGTGCGGTTAGTGTGGAGCAGTTTGGGCTCTGACACAAATCAGAAGCCTCTGAGTTCTTCCTGGGTGGATTGGGAAGGCACCCAGGTGATGACCCGGGATGGAGATGGAGAAACAGAATTGCTGCTGGTGCACTGCAGAGTCTGGGTTTCCATAGGACGTTCTGCTCCCTGCTCAGCCCCCTTGTGCTCAGGACCAGGGCACCTGGCAAGGCAGGATATTCTGCTCCACAGGGTAATTTTCCTCCAATGCGGTCAGGCAGGATCTGGGCCCTTCATCTCACCTGTGCTTGTGCCAAGGGCCAGAGCACAGCACAGCACTAATCCAAGGCTGGTTTCTGGGACAGATTGTTCAGCCAGCCCCTAGTGCTTAATGCATGATCTCACTCAATGGCCTAGTTTTTCTAGTGATAGTGCTTTTCAGGAGCTTTGCAAAGCCTTTCATATAATCTAAGGGGTATCAAGATGTGAATCCATCCCTCCATGGTAAAACCAAGCCCCACAAAAACATCTTAGCCATGAGTAAGTGACAGTAGCTGATCTGACCTGCATGGCAGCTCTGACTGAATAATACCAACAGTTCGTCACTTGAGCTCGTTATTCAAAATCTGACTTGCTAAGGCTGGGCGAACACCATCCTCATTCGACACAACCACTGCTGTGGGAAGGCACATGGCAAAAGTGCCACAGGCCAGTGGACTGGGGATGAGAGGGGGAGGGGAGCTGGGGACCGTGCCTGGAATCTCTCAGGCTGCTGCCCCGACAGAGGGAAGATGGGTATGTGGCATTTTCCGCTGGCATGCAAACAGCTGAGCCTATCTGATATCTGGCACACAAGTGTTTGGCCAGCTATTTACCAGCTCACAAACAGATAAATATGCAGAGGAGGGTGCTCACAGCTTTCCCACAAAAGGGAAGAGTGAGAAAGAAGGAGACACAGGAAAAAAAAAAAGAAAGAAAAAAAGAAGAGAAAAACAACCCTAAAAAAGAGAACAGGAGTGAGAGTTGTCAGTGCCCGCAAGCACTCGCAGGAATAATAGCAATAATCACTGTCATCCGTAAGAGGCTCTTGCGCCAGGTTCAGCCTCTCCCCCTCCCTCCCTCCCCTCGCCTTGCTGTCTGAGTCACTGGATCTGAGTCACACTCCTGTTCTATTCCTGTACCCTTCCCTTCAGCTGGGGATGTAGATTTGTTTTGGCTGGAACGATCTGGGCACAGGAGGGACCATCTGCTGCTAGTTCTTGCTTGCTTTGCTCTTGTTTCTTTCCCAGAGAAGGGAAGTGAGTGCTGCCATTGCAATAATACGGAGGGAGCATGCTGGGAACATACACCCCTTACTGTACAGCCAAGGACTGCCATTTGTCATCTGAAGGCTTGTTATCCGTGGCTGACCCTGAGCAGTTTTCTCCACGTGCTTAAGCAAGCAGCTCTGACAAAATCACTTCCCTGCATATCAGCTCTTTCCCAAGGAGGGTATTTTTCCTTTGGTCAAACCCTAAACTGTTTCTGAGGGAGCTGGGGTGGCTAGTACAGCCTGCACATCGCTATGATGAAGGAGAGGCACATGAAACAAGCTGGCAGCATGCAGGGACTTGCAGTCAGTGTGCACAGCGAATGTTATGATGGAAGGAGTGCTCCCTTCTGGTTTTCCCATCAGGAGCAGCAGCCACAGTCGGTGTGTGCACTCTATCTTTTGCTGCAACAGTAGTAATTGGCAGTGGTGAGGAAATGCAAATTACTTAATGCCTAATCCACCACAACCAGTGTCTTGGCTGATTCCTGCATCCACATCCTGAATAGGAAAGTCAGCAGAGCAAAGGTGTGTGAGAGAATTCACCAAAGATCTGAACTAATGATGGACTGGAGGATGGGCTGAACGAGCAAGAGCAAAGGTCTGGGAGAGAGCAAAGTCACACTGCAGGCATCCCAGGGCTGTCAGGAGTGACCAGACCTTTAAGAGACTCTGTATCTGAGGCATCTCTCTGGAGGGATCTTTGAAGGATGCAGCAGTTGGAGACCTCCAAAGGAGAGGCTGCTCCTGCAAGCTGTGCTCAAGCATCCCAGAAATGAAGGCCCCGTGGTGAAGACTTGCCTTTGGAAAGCTTAATTCCAAGGCTGTGCAACAAAAGCAAGTATTTGCCAGACCTTTTTAAAGGGGGAGACAACAGAAGGAGTTGCTTCATGCCTGAAAGAGAATATAGCTGTCCATTCAATAACAAAGCCTGAATCCTGAACCCTGTGGAAAAACAAATAAACATCAAATCAGCATCGTACTTTTCTTTTACAGTCCATGGGGCTTGTGAACTTAACCTAAGCTCACAAAGCCCTGAAGCACTCTGTAGTGAGCAGTCCTGCAAGCCCTGAAGACACATCCATCTCCAGTGATACCTTACTCAGTCTCATTCCTCACTGTGCCTCCGGAAAAATTTAGACTGTATTTCCCAAAATCTGAGAGTTTTAGAATGCTTTAAGTGGCCCATTCCAGAGTGGGGAGTACTCAAATGCCTGCAGATCAGGGAGGCCTCAGCAGCAGACTGACTGATGATAGCCACCATGCTAATGTCATAGCCCCCGAGGAGCGGGGTTGTCAGGCAAATTGATTCTCTGAAGAGTGATCTAGGCTCTAATTTCAGCACAGTGGCAGCTCTTTTTGGGGCAAAGATGCTCCAAAAGCAGTTTGGTGTTTGGGACATTGCTCAGAGGGGCTGAATGTCAGCACATGCAAAACCACCATCTCCATTGGTCTATGTGTCACATCAGCATCTAAGGCACTTAAAATGTTAATGCCTTTAATGCAGAGGGAAATCAAATTACCACAAGGATCTGACTAAAAAGGTCTGGGCGAAATTCTCTGCAGATGGGGAATGCCTGCATCATTCCTAATGGAGCTGTGACGATGTGGCTGACCCTCCCCACAAGTGGTGGCTAGACACTCACATCACACTTCCACCCAAGCTAACTCTCGTTTGCTCTGGGTCTGAGTCATCTGCCCAGCCAGAGACAAGATGCTTCACTTCCAGTAGCTGAGATGGGCACCTGGTTGTTAAGGTTTGCCTTGCAGGTGTGCCCCAGCCAGGATCTCTGGCTCTGAAGGCTGCCAGCACAAGCCACCAAAGGACGGTCCCTGCCTCAAAAACCTTGTAGTGCATGCAAATACCAATGCAGGTGCTTCCTGACCTCTTTAGGGACTGGATACCAGTTACAACAAAGAGGGAGCCTGGCAGGAGAAGTTCACAAGAGAGACAGATTAATTACCCAGCTCATTATGGGGTGCTGGTTTATTATTTTCAGTGCTCTTATTCAATTCCAGGTTATGCAAAACCACCTGGTCTCCAAAGAGGCTCCTTTCCCACATCACAGCTGACTCCTGCTCCCATCCCTGCTCCCAGCATGACCCTGTCCCAGCAGAGAAACCCTGACCCCACAGGACTTCTGGGACTGACTGTGCCAAGCTGCCCCTCAAGACCTGCCATTTTCTCACAGCTGGGGTTTAACTCAGATAAATTTTTCTGTTTTCCACAGTCTTTTCTGAGGCAATTCCCTAAAAGGGATGATTCGGTGTACATCACTTGATCACTTGCTTTGCCCATATCCACTTGAGATGTCCACCCACTTCATCTTTGTTCACTCCAGGAGACATGGAGGGGGAGTTTTGACCTATACCAATTAAAAAAGCACGTTAATTGCTGTTCTAGTTGGGTTCCTCCCGTTCATGCAGGGGATGTTTCTTGAGTGCTCTCCACTATGCATTATTTAGCAGGAAGGACACCCTCCCAAAGGTACGAGAGAAACCAAAGACTAGTCTGGGGTCTTCAGTGACATTTCTTTCCCCTTAATGCTCCTTTCTTCCTTTTTGCATCCTCTCTCTTCAGTCCACCAGATTTTCTCCTTTCCAAACCTCCAAAACATGAGGTTGATCGGAATCAGCCCAAGGCAAAGCGTGAGCAGAGACAGCTGATCTTTGCCAGTCTGCATTTTTGATCCCAAGGACTCTAAGGATGATGTCCTGCCCATGTCTCCTTTTCCTAGGCACGCTTCAGGACACCCTGGAATTGCAGTACATGCCAGCCACTGAGATTCACAGCTCAGCAAATTTAACCTTAGATTCTCTGAATAACGTGCACACGTCTTGCTAAAACTGGTGCATTCAGTGAAGGCTTGACATATTATCTTACGCAGCTGTATTAAAAACACCCTGCTCCTTCAACCATAATAGCCCAGGCACACATTATAGCTCTAACCACATGTCATAGCCCGGTGCTGTCCCTTAACTGCAAACCTCCCATCTGCAGATCTGCCACGTCTCCAGAGCTGGGTTTGTTTCTGAATAAGAGATCTTGAACAGCAAATGTAGGATAGGAGGAAAACACATGGATTGCAGACCAAGAGAGATACGAGCATTTAGTAACAGCCCATCTGCCCTGCGTTTGCTTCAGAATTTGCCAGATAAGACACACGTGTTGACTAGAAAATGTTTATTGTTACTAGTGGCCCTAACTGACCAAGTGTAAAATGCACACCCTGCTTTCCCCTTCGCTGAGCCCTGACAGCCTCACTGGAGAGGGCTCCTCCTGTGCCAGGATTTTACCTGCCTATAAACAGGCCTGATATTTTGGTCTCCCAAATCATGGGACTAAGGGGATCCTCTGAGAAAAAGTCACCTTCAGTGCTGCTATACTCTCCAAAACCCAGCCCTGTCTCAGCAAGGCTGGACTCACCAGAGAGTCCAGAGTCACAAGGCTTTTGCAAAATATATGTGAATCATCCAGTTTGCACAAGCATTTGCACATCAAGAGTGACAACATGCAGGATCAGCCTGATCCCTAAGAGCAAACATGCAGATCTGTGTCCCACACAGCCGAGGCTAAGGCCTTTCCCCAGAATGGCACATCACACTTCTCCTGGACACATGTATGCACCTCTCCTGTGAACCTTGCCAAAACCTGGGGAGCAAAATGAGTCTGAGACTCTGTGAAGCCCAGAGAGAGATTCAGACACGGCAACATGGAAGGCAGCCCCAAGGCAGCTCTGGGTCCTGCCATTTCCAAACTCCTCATCCAAAGCAAAAAATAGTTTATCCTGATCTTTACCATCTGATGCACATTAAGAGGAGAAATTCAATACCAGCGTTCCCCTGGACTTGCACAGGATGCTCGAGATTTTATGATACAGCACTTATAATTTCATCCTTCCAAAGAACAGCCCACAAAGTGACTGGAATTTATTACAACTAGATTAAACAATAATAATAAGTTTTTGGAACAGCCGGGATGAAGATGAACATGCTTGGAAATCTTGAACACTGTGAGTTGTATCCATAGCCCTGAAACAGCAGGAATCAGGAGGAATTCCTCCAGTGAGACACAGTGATAACAACCTGATGCAATCCACCTCCAAGGCAGGACCGGTGCTTGGGAATCAGCAAAACCAGACCCTTTGTTTCTGAGCGATGACAGCTTCAAAGTTTTAATATTTGTAGAGAGATGTTTTCACCAAATATGATACACAGTGATTAAAATAATGAGCTGGAACAAGCTGAAGATATAATTGCTCCTTTTCCTCTCCTCCCCTGAGTTGGTCTGAGTGCTTCATTAACTACCTTGATGAACCAATCAAGAGTTGGCTAAATCAAGGAAGGAGCAAACAAACCCTGGGAGACATCCCTACAAGAAAAGACATAATCTGGACACTGAGCTTTGAAGGCAAGCTGTATAATGAGAGCTGACTATATCTCAAAATCCATGTTAGCTTGAATGAACTTATGTAATAAACATTTATCACAGAACATATGTCACTGAGCACCTGCCAGACTTCAGGAATAGAGCCAACGCAGCTTGAGTCGTATATGTATTAAAAAAAAAACCAACTTGGCGGCAGGAGGCTGGCAGACGCTTTTACTAGAAAAATCAGAAGTGATTTTGAGAGGAGCAGAAATTTCCTGAAACCTCTCTCACTCCGTGTGGGAATATAGCACTTGGAAAAAGCAAGAGGCTGATCAAGCTGTGCTGAGTGGAGGGAGTGGGACGAGCTCCTCTGCTCATCCCCTCTGGAATTTGTCCCTGCATCCCTACTGCTCCCCTGGATGTGCTGCTGCCCGTGGATGAGTGTTGTACTGGGGGTTCGTGCCTGGCTCTGCTCAAGCAAAGAGGCAGCACTGGACAGAGCAGGGCAGCTGCTGGAAGAATAGCAAGCACAGGGCTGAGCAGGGCTGGGAGGTGAATTTACAGTGAGAGGAGTAAAGCTACCCAAGCTCAGGGGGGAAGGTTAGCACCAAAATCAAGAAGAATGAGGTGGCTGAGGAATGAACTGAGACTGTGAGTGGGAAGGGGTTTCAGAGCAGCAGTGTTCAGTAGAAATCACAACAGCAGAAAGACAGGGCAGGATAGTGCAGGGGCTTGGGCAGGGTAGTATGAACCTGGGCTGGGATTTTCTTCCTGGGCCAGTGCTCCCTGAGGAGCAGACACAACACAGCAAGGAGCCAGGGATAGGAGGTGTTCCTGTGTTTCTGTCTGATAAAACAATGAGGATCAGGGCAAGCACAAGGCTGTGCCAGGCATGAATCACTAAACTTTGGACACAGGCTGGGTGTGAGAAGCTGGAGAGAGATGTGAAGCACAGGTGACAGAGCCAGGCGACCGGAGAGGAAGCGGACTACCTTGCCTTGCCATTGATGGGCATGTCTGCACCAACTGGGCTTTGTCCAGAGCTACCCTGCTCTCTCAGGCACCCACAGCAGGGCATCTGTGACAGCTCTGTCCCTGCTGGAGGTGACAGACATGGTTTCCCCTGCAGACAATTAACTCAGGCCATGCAGGAGATGAGTGGGACTGTCCTGCTTGCAGGCTGTGTGTCAGCAGTGCTGGAGCAGGCGTGGGTACCTCTGAAGGGCAGTGCCTATGCACTGAAGCCAGACCCTGAATTTCCTGTCTGTTTTATCACACTTGCAAACTGATGGTCAAACCCAGCCCTGGGGAGCAGGTTCTCCGGGAAAGATGAGCAAGATTTGCTTTGCAGCAGATATCCTCATATTTTTTTTAAAAAACAGAAACTTGTTATGCGCTCTTCCTGGCATATGGCTTCAAGCCTGATGAACTGCAGAACTACCTCAGGTTGAGGAAGGGGAGTGAGGGTAAAAAGCACAGATAGCAGGGAATAAGGCTACTCTAGGAAACATATATAGGAGAGGTCCCTAGAAAGCTGATACTCCTTAAAGAACCATCTAAGGTTGGAAAGGAGAGGAGAGGAGAGAAGAGAGAGATCAGCTGGTCAGACTGTCCAAACTGCACCTGAGTAAATCCAGATCCCCTTTCCCTCCTGCTATCTAACTTCAGCACTTCTCTGACTGCCTTTATCATTGCTTCTGAGCACCATGGGTTGTTTCAGTGCTTTTATAGTGTCTTTTCCCTGCTGCAGGTGTCTTTGCTTTCCCCTGCAGCTACAAATGAGAAACAAAGCCTTGGGAAAGATTATTAGATAATTTCCAACTGACCCTTTGGAATTCTGACCCTAACTGAAGTGACCAGGGACTCGCCACCCGACTATTAACTAACCATCTGCCCTGTGTTTGGGCTAGAAGCAAGGACTCCTGGGCAGCCCAGCACGTGCTGTGGGGGGTTTTGCCTGACCCCATTCATTTTGGCGGTCCTACGGTGAGTTAGACGAGTGTGAGATCAGATCCAGTAAGTGCAAGACTGAAAGGAAGCAAGGGGAAGGAGAGCAGAAGTGTGAGGAAGAGTGAGCAAGGGCTTGTTGATGCTGTCCTTCTGCAGGGAGCTCCTGGCTATTCAGAGGAGCCTAAGGCTGAACAGCCTGGCTCAGACACTCGGGGAATGCATGCCACTCATTTGCCTCCCCAAATGGCTGATCCCAGCTGCTCCACGGGAAGACAAGAGCCTATCTGCAGAGAAAACCCTCACTAACCACCTGATGGTACAATGCTAACGACAAATGATTCATTGTTATTGCAACTCTCCCTGCTGCACTGAATCCACAGGCTTTCATTAGCGCTCATCCAGGCTGGCTCTGCCACAAGTGTGCAGTACTTGCCTGGGTCACAGCTTGCTTGCTGGTCTTCGCTAGTGTCCTGGAGTCACACCACTTGGGTTTTTGCCCCTTCTCTGTGGAAATGTGAATACTGATCTTGTCGGTGTGTCAGATTCTGACCTATATCTCACCACACGAAATGCTTCAATAAAACCCTGCTAAAGCAGAACCATGATGATTCATGGTTGTGCATTTCTTCCACAAGTGTTGAATGTAGGCTAAGATTACAAACAGAGCTGGCATTGATACCTGCTGAGATTCAGGGTTATTTTTATTTAAAATTAGGGTTTAAAAAAAAAGTCTTGTTGAGGATTTGTGGAGGGAAATCATACTTTGAACAACTACAAAAAATATACGGTGCAGAAAGGGAGGTTTTGCTGAAAAAAAGTTCAAGAGACACTTTTCTCTTTCTCTCTCCTCAGCTGCCAAACACCATTGTTCCACTCAGCTCCCCCTCTCCCCATTTTTGGATGAAGAATGTCTGTTTTGAGTAGCCAAAACTAAACAGAACTTGAATTTCCCAGGTGGGAGCCGAGTTTCCTCTGCAGGGAGCTGATGTGGTCACCCAATGGCCCCTTCCATCAGCTCTCTGCTTGTTTTACCATTTCTGGAACTGGGTGATTAAAGGGCAAACCCTTCCTTTCTGCAGTGCTGCACCACTTGGAAGATGTTTTACTCATCTGCCTAACCATAACCTACATCGTGATAATTAATGAGTCAACACTTCTTTCTGTACATGACAGTGGCTGGAAACAGGTAAGGCACCCAGATAGGCAGGAGGGTGACGCGCCCACACAGACGCCCCCGGGGCTGACTCTGCACTCCCACCACCCCGAGGAGTCTCCGCTGGGGGTTGCACACGTGGGATGGACACAGCTCATCCACCAGCTGTCACAAAAACACCCAACTCATCAGCCAGGCGGGGAAAGAAAGAGGCATGAAAGCGAGAGGAAGTGGAAAAGATCAAGGCGAGAGTGTAAGACAACAAGCTCACCACCGGAAAACAATAAAAATAAAATTGCTCAGAAATAGTATAACTGACATGCAAAGGAGATCAAAACAGGCCCTCAAAATACCTCTTGGCGGGGGGGCAGGGGGTGTCTCTGGTGGACACCACGGGGCAGCCAGAGGATGTGCTGCGGGTGGCGGGCAAGCATTGCCTGTTTCGTGGCCACATCCACATCCTGCCTGGCTCCCCAGGTTCTGACCTACAGGTCTCTGGAGGCTTTGGTCTCCTGGGACATGAGCAGTGCTTTGTGCCTTCCCCAGAGCACCAGAGCACAAGAGATGCTGCTGATATCTCTGAGCCAAGGGTGGTGTAGGGTCTCTGTCAGGAAGCAGGTGCTATTCCCATTTGGCTCACCCCACTTGTCCAACCATTCCTCTGGTGCAAAGAAAAGAACTTGGGTCCTGCTCCACTTGCCCCAGCACAGATCCAGAGCACTTGCTGTTTACATCAGCAAAGGGACTAGGAAGAAGGGAAAGGAGAACACAGTTCTTCAGGGTTTGCTTTACTGGAAAGGACAACTGCTCTCAACTTGCCTTCGTGAGAGTGCTAAGGTCTTAAGCTGCTGAGGCATTAAGCATGCTTTGACCTTTAAGCAAAGATAAGGCTCTGAAGTCAGCATTGTTTTGCTGTAGGTTGCTCCTCTGCTTAGAGCTGAGCACACTCTGAAGCCTTACTGTGCTGTCCTGAGGTGTTTCAGGCTGCTGTGAGCACAGCACCACGGAGCAGGATCGTGTCCCGTGGGCCCACCTAAGCTCTGCTTTTGCCCAGCAGCGCAACCAGTAGCATTCAACCAGCTCTGCTGCCTATCTGTGAGGAGGTTCACTCTCCTGAAGCTCCAAGCACAGCCTAGGCATCGCAGCTGGAGCACTGTCCCACCACAGGTCCAGAATAATATGTCTTTCACTCTTTGCACAACCGAAAAAAAACAACAGAGAAATCACTCTGAGCATGGGTAGATCTTCAGAGAAGTCCTTTGGGCTAATCTGCCCAAACTTGCAAGACCTAGTTGCAGGCTTGTGGCTGTTCTGGCAACTTTCCAGCTCCCTGTGAATCAGGGAACACTGTGACTGCCACTCAAGGACAGCAAACTGTTTAAAACATAATACCATATTCCCACCTGGTGCACCGAAATGCATGGATGCCCATGGACGTGTTATTCTTCATTCCCTCTATAACAGAGCATGTGATATAGAGTTTTCTCCAAGGAGAAGAAGGGTGAATGAATACAGTCAAGGAATGTCATCGTGTTTCTTGAAAGCATAAAAGGTAGGGCTAAGTACTAGGGATTAATGATTATAGCTGTTTAATGATGCTAGGGATTTTTAATATCATTATTTCTGTGTGTTAGCCAGGGCCATGGCAACAGGAACACTGGAGGGCCACCTGCCTGGGCTGTGCCAAATGAAGGTTTATATATGGGTTACAAAAGTCACTGGGACAAAATGCTGATGAACATGGGACGTGACTGGGCTGGGGTCCACTTTGGCTGGCAGCAGGAACTTCCATCCTGTGGGTCTGGACATTCTTGATCAGAGTTGAGGGTAGTTCTAACCCTAATGCAAAGCTGCCTGGTTCCCTTGAAATAGCTATCCAAAAATGGCCAGTCAATCTCCTTGGTCCTGCAAAAACACTGTCTGCATCAGGACTTCAATATAATGAGACACCAGCTTCTGGACTTTAATTTTGCTGCCCTGGGTGATGAAATGGGGGAGCTGGACACTGGCAGCTCTTGCTCCTTGAATGCCAACACGTGTTGCAGTACAGTAGAAGTAACATGATCCTAAGTGCGAAAGGACAAATTTTTTTTTCAGTACACAGTTTCAAAAAGCAAGAGAGAATTATGCCCATGTGTTGAAGGAAGTTTAATAAAGGTTTAATTAAGCGCTTCAATCTAGATTTAGATGTTCTCACTTCTAGTGCTGGAGCTTGGAGCTGTTAGTCATTAATACTCATCTCAGGTAACTTCCACCACCCTCAGCCCCTCACCTGACGCATGCACACACTTGACAAAGATTGCTGATATCCTCTCTGAAAACTAATGAAATCACAGTGTGATATTTTGATTTCAAGGGCATCAAAGTGATGCAAAATAATGATGGAATCAGGAGGCTCTGATACCACTGACACAATGCAGCTCTTCTTGTCTCTAGATCTGAAAGCACCTTGAGAAGGAGATCCGTATCACCCCTGCTCTGCTCAAGAGGAACTGAGGCACAGCGCTTTGCAGAGATGCAGCCTGCAGGTCTGGGATGGAGTTCACCTGCCCCAGCCCCAGGCCAACCTAACACTCACTGACCACGCTTCTCCCTGGAACAGAAATGGGATCTGCCATGCGCAGGAGATTTCTGTGTGCGTGTGTGTGTGTGTGTGTGTGTGTTTGTGTGTGTGTTTGTGTGTGGGTACACAGGTTTTACAGAGAGAAGGATCCCAGACACAATAACAAACAAAGAGGAAATCAATTCAATGGTCAGCTGGGAAAGCAGGTCCTGCCTTGGATGCTTGGAGTTTAAAGGGCAGCAGTGGACACAGGAAAACACCTTCTAAAGGCTGGAACAGTAATCAGATTTCTTCCTGAGATTATTTCACAATATTTGTCGTTCTTGTTTGCTGCACAGGAGGCTGGGTAGGCAGAAAGGCCTGATGCCCATTTTGTACTTTTCAACAGAGGAGAGTGCTCTCGACCTGCAGAAGGCTGCAGGATTGCTGCAGTAATTCACAAATTACTGATCTTCAGCAGAACAGAAATGGGAAAAGAAATGATTCTGTATGTTTCAATAGAGTATTGTGGAAAATTGAAGGATCATTAGCAAATCTTCTCCATATGGGGCTGGCGGTATACAGCTAAAGAACAGAAGGCTCAGGTCTCTTCAGGTTATTAATAAAAGCAGCAAACATTTTCTTTGCTTACTAGCCTGACTATGTCCAAATTTTGTTATGGGAAGAATGCCATGCCCTGATGAGGATTATTACAGGCATCACTTATACATGTAGAGATCCCGCTGCACCTGGGAAAGGTTTGCCCGCTCCCCAGAGATGCCCTGGATTGCTGTGAACCTGAAGCTCAACCAGTCAAAAGTCAGTTTTTCCCCTTCTTCCCTTTTCCCTTCAAGGCTGGCTACGCAGAGCTGCTGGAGTAGACACAGTGCTCCCCAGAGGTGATTGCCCCAGCCAGCACTGGGATCTGGGATGCACAGACAGGCCAGGAAGAAGCAGAGCTTGAGGGAGACGCACAACTTGCAGTACCTCGTTGCAGTTGCAGCTGCTGAGTATTGCAACAACCCTCTCAAGATGACTGTGCTGGTGAGAAGTGTGATATCAAGAGCTGTGAGGCTTTGCTCCTGTAAAGTAGTGGGCTTAAGGCTCCAGGTTTGTTTCAGCCTCTCCCCCTCCCTCAGCAGCACTATGACTGAATCAAGGTGAACAGACTCATCCTCTCAGCTAGCTTGGAAACTGGGGCACGAAGAGGAGTGACTCACTCCATAGCTATCTACCACTCAGGAACTCATCTAAGGAACAGGAGCCTTGCAAGAAAACACAATTTTCCATAAGCAAGGTCAGCAGTTTTCTTCAGGCACTTGAGCCCAGGGCAACCCCTGTAGCTGGCAAAGTCCTCCTGAGCCCACAACCCCACCCTGAGCCTCTCCCAGCCCAACAGCTGTGCAATCACCCTGAGTAAGGGAAGAGGAGGGTGGCATGGTTTGGAGGCTGCTCACGACCTGCGGAGCAGGCAAAGCCATGCCCACCTTTGGCCTTGGGCACCCAAGACATGACTTCCTCTCCACAGTGCCACCCTGAGCAAATGAGCAGTGGCCTCACAGGAATGGCCTCACCACAGAGCAGGGACCTGATTTCCTCACATCCCTGTAGTCCTTGCACCTTGTTAGAGGTTTCAAGGTCACTTGACATCCACCACTGAGACGAGAGGTGTTTTGGTATCCTGAGTCTTATCTGTAAGGCTTTGTCTTGGTGCCAGCCCAAGTCGCCACTGGTGCCAAAACTGACACCATCGAGAATGCTCCACTGCTGCTGATCGCCTGGGGAGCCCAGGCCTCAGGCTTTTTCCCTGACAATTCTACCACTAGATCAATATCTGTGCTTGAACAAGAACAGAGCGCTCAGAGATACCTCCAAATGCAAATGGGACCCTTGCCAGTAATGGAGAATCCATCACAGCTCTCCAAAGCTGTGCCAGTGTTTAATTAAGCCTCCTGATAGAAACACATTTTATACCTAATCTGCATTTGTCTGGCTTCAGATTGCAGCCTCTGGATCTTGTTTTACTTCTCATAATTGGGCAGGCTTGATGTCATTCCACTCCCATTCCACATCACCTCCCAGCAGGACTTCCCCGGACCAGGGTTACCCTGGGCATCACTTTTCCCTGCCCAGAAATCTTGCCTGGGTGGTGGGTGAGGGTGTCAGTCTCTCATTTGACATTTCAAATGCCAGGCAGTCCATTCAGAGCTGCGTGGGCATGGGTAAGGGAACTCACACATGTTTCTCAAGGGTTAGACTGACCATGCATTTCTTCTGGATACTCTGCATGTGTCCAATTTGTTCCCCACATCTCAGACATGTTGCAAATAAAAAGCGAATGTTTTTGGTGGCTGGAAGAATAAGGAGAAAAGTGGTGGAGAAATACACCATTTTTGACCACATGCAGCAGAAATGCTACAGTCACTTGCACGTTCTGACCTCACTTCTCTTTTCTCTCATCAATTAAGCATGTCAGGGTCTACCACACTACTCAGAGCTCTCAGAGCCCCCTCCAGCTCTTGCAGAGATCAGGACAAAGCTGAGAATGGACTCAGTGCTCTTCTCTTGGTTTACTCCTTCAGGAGCTTGTTTTTCTCTTTTTCTTCCCCGCACCCTCCTGGACCGCCTTTTCCTTTGAGGGATGGAAGTGGTGCCCATCCCAGAATCGCCTGGCAGAGGGACCGCAGCTGCTTGGTTCACCCTCATGGTCTGGTCCAGCTTCTGCTCTCCTGCACCCCCTTCCTAATATCCTGCCCCTCCCACGGGCAGCCCTTGCCTCCTGCTCTTCCTGCCTCTGCCTGGTTTCTCCCATGGAAACACGGCCCTCCACCTTCCCAGCAAAGCTGTGTCCTCGGGGGACACAGGCTGTTTGTCAGCCTGATGGATTGATTCAGTTTGACTTCCTCCCGCTCATTTATTCAAGTTTCCTAGAAAGCCTTTTCCACTGGAGGCTTCCTGAGCGAAGCAGGTGGCATGTCCACGCATGTGTACGTGTGGGTCTGTGGGCTGGGGGAGCCGCATCCCAGACCCTGCTGTTCCCCCCAGCACTGCGATGAGCTGTGCCAGCCCTGTGCATCCGTGTGGAGAGGGCTGCAGGGATCTCAGCATTTGTAGAATGAGCATCTGGGAATGTGCATCTGATCCTCAAACCACGTGAACAGGGTCTAAAAATAATAACCAACTGCTGCTGCATTCCTCGGCAGCATCTGGGAGAGTTCATGCAGGGAGGAGCAGCCATCAACCTCTAACACTACCCAGCAGCATCCCTCTGCTTTGCAACCTGGGTTTGTGCATGTAAAAGGGGTCAAAGGCTGCAAGCTAATTTTTTTAAAAGGGTTTCTCTAGGAGAGGGCTATGTTGTGAATTTTCTCCTACTTTACCCATCTGCTGCTGTCCTGGCCTATTGAAAGATGCCCCAGTTTTGCACTTGAAACCTCATTTGCCCTTTGCAGAGGAGCTGGCACAAGTGCCCACTGAATCAGTGAAAAGGTGACAGTGTTACGGCGGGAAGGCTGTGAAGACCATCTCCATGAATATGGGTGGAGACCACATTTTTAGAGCAGTCAGTGCCTTCTCCAGCAGTAATGAGCAGAGTCCAGCTGTAGCAGATCTGCAAGATTGCTGGTGGGAACAGCCACTGCCTTGGCAATGTATTTTTGTACTTTTGGTCATCACCTTTAGCTATGCCACTCTTTGCTGTGGCACTGACCAATTGCGGGCAACAGAGTAAAAGTAGAGTCACCTGTGGTGACAGCTTTGTTTAAACTTGCTTATTCTGTAGGGTTTCTTGTCTTTGCTCCTGATACAAAAATAGCTTTGCCCAGAGATTTCTTTCAGTGAGCAAATGCCATTTTCAACCAAGGAACAGCAGCAGAATATGGATCAGGTGCTGCACATCTCAGGGAGAAAAGCTCAGCAGTGTCCAACACAGCTCACACCTGGATTCCCCATGGTCCTACAAAAGGGCTGGGCAGCTCTGGGAAAGCAGAGTATGATTAAACCTCACTGTGACTTGTTTCTTCCACTGTAAAATCAAATTAATATCACTCCAGTATTTCTTGGCAGAAGGTAGAGGAATCCTGCGCAGGGATGCAGACAGCAGTACAGCCCAGCTGTGGTCCTCGGTAGATGCTGACTCAGCCCCATTCAGGGGGTTTGTTTTCCTTTTTCTCCATCCCTCAGCCATCTCTGCTGCCTCAGGGGACAATGGAATGAGCAAGGACTGAGACCCACAGACCTACATGACCTACAAATCAGAGAAATGAGCAAGTTCTAGCAGCTGTTGAACAAGGAGAGAAATGTTCCGTCCCGTACCAGGAGGAATATGAGCAGGGAAGGTATCAGGGAGCAGAGAATTTCCACAATAGGTTTATCTCAGATCCTCTGGCTCCCCAAATCTAGAGCTGTAGCACTTCGGGCTTGCAGATGGGATAACACCTCCATGGCTGGGCAGTTTATGGTTTGTGGGCTGCCTGTGGCTCATAGGCTGTTTGGGGCTGGTTCTTGTGCCAGCAGGCAGCAGTGGCTGTAGGTGGGCTGCTCCATAACCCGCACCCCTGGCTGGAGGCAACGGGAGCAAACCCATCAGAAACTATTTGCTGGGTCACACAGCCACTGAATGCTTGTCCCTCCTGCTTCCCTAGAGAGCCAAATGGGCCCTTGGAGCTTTAACCCCTCCCAGCATCATAGAGATGGATTGGCATCTTTGGCATGACTCCACTGCCATGCAAACAAGCATGGAGGTGCCTCAGCTGTGGCTTGCTTTGTACCAAGAGAAAGATCGAAGCAATACCCGTTCCGTGGAGCAGTCGGGGGATGTGTGGTGGTGGGAGAGAAGGGGTGCACTGCAGGAGGGACTCAGGAGCACCACTCTGCTGCATTTGGCTTTCCCAGTGGGTAGGGAAATGCCTGGCTGGATTGAAGCTGTAACCACCACCAGGATGTGTCAAGACCATCCTTGAAATCTTTGTGTGAAATTGGGTCTCCTGGGAAGCCAGCCAGGAGCACAGGGTATATAATGCCGTGGCAGGTAGTGAGCAGCTTGAGTCACACCTGGGCTGGGTCCCCAGGCTGCGATAGACTCCCACCTTGGGTGGGTCAGGGTGCAAGTGCCAGATTCTGTGTCCCAAATTTTGAGGCAGTCTGGATGCATCACTGGCAGAAGGCCGTGTGGGGCAGAAGACAGCCAGCAGCCTGATGGAGGAGACCCGGCTTGGCAGGGAGATCAAGGCCCTGGGAGTGGGAAGGAAAAGGAGAGGAACCAGGAATGAGAACTGGGCTGGGATGGGGTGTGGGAAGCAGAGCTCGAGGGAAACATCTGAGAGTCTTTCTGTGGGAGGATGAGATTTGGATTCCCCTGGAGCTGGCAGACCCATTGAGCCCTGATCCAGATGTTTCTCAGCAGGCCATGAAGGTTCTGCAGCATCCCTACCCCAAGCTTTGCTCTCAGCAGTACCCAGGGGAGCTGGGAAATGACAGCAACACCTCTGCAAGCTTTGGCACCTCCCAGCTGGTAGGAAACCCTGTGGACGAGAAGTCACATCTTCTTTGCCATTTGTCTTGTACAACCCCAGATCCAACTCCTGGTTACTGACCCCTTAAATTGCATGGGAAGGAGACAGACTGGACAAGCACAAGGAGTACACAGGGCAGTATTGGAGCACCTGAGAGGGGAGCAGGAGGGCTATTAAACATAGCTCTGAGTAGTGTGGTAGGCCCTGACATGCTTAACTGATGAGATAAAAGAGAGGTGAGGTCAGAATGTGCAAGCAATTGTGGCATTTCTGCTGCGTGTGGTCAAAAATGGTGTATTTCTCCACCACTTTTCTCCTTATTCTTCCAGCCACCAAAAACATTCGCTTTTTATTTGCAAGTGTAAACCTCTCTGCATTGGGAAATCTGCTGCCGACTCTTGGGTTGGAAACCCTACGCCGTTCCGTGCTTCCCGGGAGGGAGGTGAGCTCCCTGTATATGCTATCTCCTCTCCCATCAGCTGTGAATCATGGACCATCAATGGCAGCGCAAGCAGAGGGCGAGCAAGAGGTAATTAAAATCCTCAGGGAGTGCTTCAGCCATCTCTCTGTGCTAAGCCTGTTAAGGTTTTCAGTTTTTCATTTAAAAATCCCCGATTTCCTACTGAAGAAACTGGAGGAAAATTTCCAAGTATGTATTCCCCAACCTGTGGCCAAGCCACAGATCTGCTGTTGCTTCCTGGCTCCAAACTCAAGAACCGTCTAGCCAGGGACTGGTGCTCCGAGCTGAGCCTCTGGGGGTGCTTCACCAGACCAGCCCAAACCATGGCCCCCACCAGCAACGCCACTCTGATGCTTGTTCCTGAATCTAGATCATTCAGTCCCTCCCACAGTGAACCCCAGGAACAGCTCCACATGGATTTACACCTCTGCACAACATGAATCATGTCCAGCGAGTCTGGAGCTGACCCTTGCAAGGAGCTCCTGAGGCATTGCATGAAAATTATTTATGGGTGGTTTTTATTGCCTGTAAAAGGATGTAGAAATCAGGCAGCGCCCTTGTGGTTTTCTTCTGTCAAATTATGATCAAGGTTGCTATTTTGCTGCCCAAATATTTAAGCGTGAGACAGAAATCTTTACAAGGGCTACCACATTCCTTAGGTTATCTCTATTGGTCCTGCCTGGGCCTATAAATACTAGAGGGACTACCAAAGTAAATAACACATTTGCCTGCACATATGTTGCTCCAGGGGAACTCCTATTTCCTGCACCGCGGAGGTCAGTAGGTCAGGGACCTACTTGCAAGTCAATAGAAAATTACCTTTCAAGTGACACCTGCATTAACCTTTGATTCTTATTGGTGTAGATGAGGTGAAGGCCACCAGTCCCTATAGGGAGAGTCTTCCGTTGTGCCTGTGACTTATTTGCATTATGATTTATTTGCATTATCTGTTTCCCTCCTTGATCTTTGGAATTGCTGGCACAGTTCCCACACAGCATGCAGAGCCATTTCTCTGCACATTGGTCGGGAATGGCAGGAGATACACAAGGCTGTGCTTTTTGCTGACAGGTGTCAGAAACAATAAGGAAAATGTATATGTTTGGAAATGAAGAGAAAACTAAAACAAACAAGAGGAAGCAATTATGAAGACCCACTTGTCAACATAAACCTTTTCTATCCAAAAGTTCTGTCCTGAGCTCATTCATTAATGACAGCCATAGGTCACTGAAAGTGAATGAGTTGCAAAAATCAAACTCACTTGTCATTACAGCTGAGCTAGAAAGAAAATTGCTGGACCCTACAGCCTCCAAACTGGTGTGAATCACTGGTTATTTTCATCAGGGGCTGGTTCACATCTTGTATCTCGTCAGGCTTGCGTGAAGAAATCAGACTGGTCAATTCATGTTTCAAATCTGCTTGTTTCTTTTGCTGTCCATCCCTTGCATTGCTGCAAGGCTGTGCTGGTCTATCAGGAGCAAAGAGTTTAGAAAGAGCGTAGCAGAGCACCCCGTGCTCGCCTCATCTCTCATTCTCCCATGGCAGTGCCAATGTGTTACAGCTCAATGTCACACTTGCCTCCATCTCCCCTGGCCAGGACTGCATTTAGCAAAGGAGTCATGGTCCTGCCCCGGACGTGTCAAAGGGGTCCTCGGACCCTGTGATAGATGCTTTCCCCATGAACCAATTAATGTGGGAATTTGGCTGTGACCCCTTTCCCTCTCCCCTCCCACAGAGGTTCTAAGATACCCCTTTTCTGGGTATTATTAGGCTTCAATTGTCACGCAGGGACTCCTAGACACAGACCTCTTTCCATCACTTCAGATGCTGTTTCTCACTGTGTGAGGTGACTACGTCTTTTGTTTGTTTCTAATTCCTCCTTTGCACCCCAGAGAAATGCTATTTGGTTGCTTTGCTGCTGGTGGAAATCCTTCTGCAGAGCTCTCTGCAGACATCAGGGACGTGGTGATCATCGGAAAATAGCTGACATGTCTCAAACAGCTCCTGCAAGGGCTGAATTCCCAGTCAGCCCAAGCAATCCCGTCAGGGTGTGCGAAATGCCCAGCGGGCCTGAGATAACACTGAGCAACACTTATCTGGCAGGAGGGCACTGTGTCCTCAAGGCCACCATGGTGGTTTGACAAAAATCCACTGGCACAGGCCACCACTCTGCCCCTGCCACCCTTCTTTGGTCCATGGGAACATCCCGGGTGCAGAGGGGACATGCAGCTCTCTGAAGCTCAACTTCCTGTTGCTCTGGGCATGTGCATTTTTGGCCACTGGCTTCTGATTGTCACTTGGGACCTGTGGGTGCTTCTAGAAGGAAATTAACAGCCAGAATTAAAATGGGCAGACCACAGGACTTGGCACTCTGCGGTTGGCAAACACTCACTACCCCTCTGGCTTACTTCAAGCCCTGAACCTCGCTGATTGTATTCTGTTAACAGGCTTTAGTTCTGGATGCCGTTGAGAGCCTGCCAAGCACAATCTGTAGGATGTTTTAATTGGAGCAGAGAACAGTAATAAAAAGACCTTTGCCCGAGCCCTGCAGATGAGGCTAACAGGAGGGGAGGACCGTGCTGCCATTCGGTCACTTCCCTTGAGCTGTCCTTGGTAGAGGGAATGGACCCAAGGTCCCAAATTGCTTGCCAGCCATCTCTTCTGCCAGCCGCTTTGTGCACAGCAGAAATGTGCTCTGAGCACCCAAAGCCACCCAGGCACAGCAGCACTGAATGATCTGCTGTGGCTTCCTGAAGCCATGGGAGCAGTGGCACCCTGCAGGGTCTCACCTGGGAGGCTGGGAACACCTGCCTGAGGGTCCAGTACAGGGATGTGAGGTTAAGACATTCCCTTCCTATAACTGCCATGGGAACAGATATCAAGAAGCATCTGGAGAAGAGCTTGCAATGTAATGTCCTCCTGAGCCCACTTACATCCAAGTGATTTCACTTTTCAAGGATCTTCCTGGAAATCTGAGGCGACCAAATCATCACCTCTTTATGCCACTTTTGAGACACCCACCCTCAGCAACTGAAGCTGAATCACAGAACAGGGCTGGACCAAGTCTGTGCTTTGTCCCAGAGGTTTTTTCCCAATGAGACTGCTGATCTGCAGCTCTGCTGGTAAAAGCTCAAGCACTGGGACTGCTCTTCCACCTGGGAGCCTTGGCAGGCAGCAACTGTTTCCTGCTTTCCTTTCAGTGTCTGCTTTGAGCTGCTTGGTGTTCTTGCTGTGCAACATCACACAACACCTGCATTTTGCTTCACAAAGGGCTGCATTTGCACAGGGGTCAGATGGTGCCCCTCCAATCTGCTGACCACATGCTGATCATTCAGCAGGAGAACACCAGAAGGACCAGCTTCAGTATGGCAGCAATAAAATCAGTGCTGCCACAGATTTCAAAGGAGCAATTGCCAAGGACCAGCTTGTCCACACAATCCCTCGAGGACTGGGATACGTGGTCACTGCAGGCTTCACCAGGCCCTGCAGGTCCCATTTGGGCTGGAAACAAGGTCAGGAAGAGATCATCCTAGATAATATGACAGCAGGTCAGAAATCTAGTCTTGCTCCCCCTCCCGTAGCTCAACCCTGCCTGGGCATCCTTACTGGGGGCAGCACAGGTGGTGTGAGGGTGGACGGGGCTGCACGGGGTGGGGAGGGTGGTGAGTGTCAGTGTGGGGCCTGGGTCACAGCATCTCATCCACGCTGACTGAAAGCGCAATGTCTCACCCGCTGCCACGCACCGGCACGGCGGGACCTGCCGAGGGGGAGTGCGGGTGAGGGGTTTGACTGGGACCTGAGTTTCACTTCCTGCCCTGTGTGGGGAGAGATCATTAAAAATATCTGACTAAGGCAGACTTCTCTGCTCTCGGTATTACTAAGCCCTCCCCGCTCCCCAGCCCCCTGCAGTGACAGCGGTGTGGGCAGAGCTATTTCACTTTCCCCTGGTTTGCAGACTCACAGGTGGGCAGGCAGGTGTACAGCACTGCACACCTCCTGGCCTCTCTCGGCCTTGCTGGAGCACAATCCTTTCTCCAACAGACCTGGGGGCTTTTCCCCAGCATCTCAGTGGGTAGCAGCTTCTTAATCCTCGGAGAGGTCTGAGGGTACCAAGTCAGGGTAATGTGGATGATGCTGAGGGCCATCAGGTGGGGATCAGGTCCCAGGGATGCTCAGAGCAAGGCAAGGTTTGGGACCCTGCTCGCCAGGCACAGCATAGCTGGGCTGCACAGCTGCCTCCTGTGTGGTGCTGCAGAGGGGGAAATCTTGACAATCTCACTCTTGGCCGTCAGCAGATTGATCACAAAGTGATTTCCTCTTGGATTAGTACGGTTACCATGAAAGATACAAGCATTTTAACATCTGCCCCTACAACTGCAATATTTGTTTCAACGAGCATGTTGACTAATGCGCACAGTACTTTACAAATCCGTAACATGCCTTTTCTTGCCAGAGTAACTCGCACCCAGTGCACATACATACATTGCAGCTTAGAGGAACAGTGGTTTGTAATTTGATGTCTCCTCTTGCACACGTACCAGGTCCTGTGGTGCAATTAGATGCTCTCTTTTGCAAAGGCAACAGTAATTAACGCTTCTGCAGAAGCATGGGAGTTGGGAGTGGGACAGGACACGTGAGGTAAGCTAAAGCTGGGGATGAATGGCTATCAGAAGCTCATATCTGAAACAATCAAGAGAAGGCACAGCAGGTCACCTGGAAAGACAGTTTTTTCTTGTTTTTCTACTTTTGCCTTACTAAACCTTTTTATTGATTTCACTGAAGATAAAGACATAAATACTACACCTACATGGTCTGTCATGAAGGCCAATGTTTCATCCCATGTTTCCAAACTCCAGACCCACTGACTCTTGGGCTAGATCCACTTTTCTTGTGCATTTTTTGCCCATCTCCAGTGCCATTCTTCCAGCTGTACTTATGACTGCTACGGGATCCTATAAGAGGTTGCATTAGATTTCAAAATGGGTGAGATTAACCTGGGGGAAAATATTCACACACCACCTAAGACCTAAATCCCTTGAGTTTTGTTGTTACAGAATATTCGTGTTGTCACCCTGTTGGTGAAACCAGGTGACAAACTGCAGGTGGGAATCTCCTGATACTCATATTGGGCTGCAGGTAAATGGAAGCTGCCATATCTCTCCAGCAATAACTTGACTGGTGTTGTTGGGCTTTGCTCCTGAGAGCTCAGGTGAGACAGCATTCCACCAGAAGTGCTGAGCTCTGCTTGCAAACACACAGGGACCATCTGAACCTTGAGTGTGGAGTCATTTGCAGAGACAGATCCAGGAGCAGATGTGAAGGGTGGATGGAGCTGCCCACCCATGTCACCATCCAGAGGGAGATCAGTGGTGCTGACTGGGGCTGATCAGAACTATTGCCTCCCTGGAAGAGGCTGTGCTTGTGGGGAAAGTCCTGGCCACCCTCCCACTGCTGTCACTTCACATGGAGCTGGAGAGATGGGAGCAGGGCTGGCACCCCGTGGGAAGGCACTGTAGAGGAGGCACCCAGAGCATTATTTCACGGTAGAAGAAGAAGCTGATCGATAAGCCCAGAGGTGCTGGGCTGAGCCCACTCTGGAGAGAGAGAGGGTTTTCAAAGACTCCATCCTCATTTTTCCTCACAGTGGTGACATGATGGATAGCAGCAGTGGTGGAATCACTAATATGGCAAATTATTTCCTGCACAGGTGGATCCCTGAATTTAAAACCCTGGTGACAGCTTGTTTGGGGATGCTGCTGAGCAGGAGCTGATGCAGACAAAGCCCTTCAGAGTGAACGTCCAGCAATGCTCTCCTGGAAATTAAACCCTGATGGGGATGTGCCTTTGGAGCCTGGAGGACACCTTATGCATTCAGCAGTGACTCCATCCCCTCCTGCACAGGCTGCTCCTTCAAAGCAGAAGAGATTGGTCAGAGCTTGGGGGCCATTTTTGTACAAAGTTGCCAGGAAATAGTGAGAAGTGGCCATTTTCAAAGTTTAATTTAAAGGAGTTGGGCATTTTGCATATGATTTCATAAAACACAGGAGAGATCTTCCTTAATAGCACAGACTTTTAGGAAACATGAGGCTACACGTGCTATTTCCATCACCCCAGGGTGCTGCAGGTGTGTGGAGTGCTTAGGATGCTTCAGGGAGGAAGGAGGAAAAGAAAAGCTTTTGGGATTAAGTGGTTTTTGTTCAGCTAATCAAAGCTCCTCACTCGGGGCTAGGACAAAGCAGCCAAGACCTCTCCTTTTTTTCCATTGTCAAATGAGAGAGGTCTCTGTTGGTTGTCATCATGCAGGAAGTTGCAGGTTGCTGTTATCCTGAAACCCCGAGCAATCCCATGCTCCAGAGCAATGCCCAGTGCTGAGCAGTGCAGCTCCTCTGGGTGCTGGTGAAGGACATCTGTCAGTCAACACTGACTGTTCACGGGTCACCCTGAGCAAGAATTGCCTCAGCCAGGTGTAGTCCTGGACTGCAGACCCCAGCCCCAGAGCCAGGACCCACCTCCCAAACTACCCCAAGCTTCCTGTGCTGTCCGAGGGTACTGGCCATCAGCTCTGGACAGGAGCAGCTGAGTGTGGCGGGTGTTGAGTGAGCCCTGTGTAGCAGTCCAGGGGTGACTGGTCCATGCAGGATACACTGAGTTGGTGCACCACTACCTCCTCCAGCCTTTCCAGGGCAGCAGGGGTGGGAAAAAATGGGTTAAGGGAATGTGAGTGTGTGTGCATGTGTGTGTGTACACGCAGGTGTAGGACAAAGTGTGTAAAAAGAGGAGAAGCACACGCCATGTGTATGAGGATGTGGGCTTGGAAAGGAAAAACTCCTCCACTACAAAACAGAATTCCTTGACCTGTTTTTCTCATAAAGCAGCATGAGGATGTTTCTGCTAAAGCAGCCTCCTTTCACAGCAGCTGCATTGTGAAATTACTTCTTTTTAACAAATCTGTCTGCCTGCTTTTTAATAAGCAGGGCTTTCCACCATTGTATATGTGCGAGGTCTGACCTTTTCATAGGAAAAAACATTCATAACCAAAAACTATAAATAGAAGCCTTCAGACTGGAGCAGATCAAGATGCAGGTTTTGTGACTTTTTTTTAAAAAAAACCAACATAATGTGGGAGGGAAAGGAACAAGCTCTTTTAAAAAGTCATAAACTTCTGTTATTGCCTTAAGCTTACTTAATATTTACTGAAACATTTAATGAAAGACTTAACAGTAAGACTTACAAGACTTCTGTATCAAAGCAGGTATTTTTACAAAGGAAAGGAAAAAAAGATTAGAAGTATGCTTAGTTTAGGAAAAAGGGTATTTCCCCTAACTGCGTACTGAAAACTTTACACAAGGTTTGTATTTCTAGGATAAATTAGGTTTTGTATTTTGTTCATGTTCTGGTTCTTCAAGCTCTCATAATATACATGTAACTTTGCTCCTGACTGCAGACACACAGCCTTCAAAAGGACTACTCATGTGAGAAAAGCTGATCATTCATTGTTTCCACTTCGAGCCATATTTGGTCCTGTGTTTTAGGTCCCAGATGCTGAAGGTAGGTGATTACATAAGAATCTCAGCTTTCTTTAAAAAAAAAGGGGGAAGAAAAGTGAGTTCTAAATCTTGTGGTTGAAGAGAAAGCTTGAAAACATGTCCTCCACAGAGCTGCAGAGCCAGAAGGCAAATAATAACGAAACAAATCTTCCATCTAAATCTGCTAGTCATAGACATTTCTTGATTGGGAGCAATATTTGTTAAGTGTACAACGAAGGAGTTCAAGAAAGGGGAGTAGGAAATGATCAGTGCAATTGTGGCTTATTTGAGCTACGGCAGCAAATCACAGTTGCCACATGCAAAGACCCTTGGTGTATCTGCTCACAGATGCTCTGAAGAGCTTCACTTAGCAAACACTCAGGTACGTCAAAGTGAATCAGGAGGAGGCTTTGGTTAACATGCATTTAGCTCATCTGCTCTATCCCATGCTTCAGATTCTAGGAGACACATATCTCCTCTGATATTTAATACAGCACAGAAAATAAATCAACTTGCCTGGTGCTGTCAACGTGGAAATAAAAATAAGATGTTAGCTGTAGCCACTGAAGGGTGCAGTGGTAATACAATACTTCAACTCTCTCTGTTTCTTTTTGATATACTTCAGCAGCCTAAGAAACAATTACACTGATCCATATTTCATCAGGCATTGTAGGATGAGCAGCTTTTACGACCATTGTGTAGTTTCTCAAGTGCTGGCTACAGCTTCCTTAGAGAGGTATCCTTTTGCTGGGACTGCTCAGTGCCAGGCTCCTTTCTCCTAAGAGGCAACAGCTCACCATCACTGCTCCACAGCATAGCACAGCGACAGCCTTCTCTTGAACTGAGCACCTCCAGTACCGTGGCGCTGCTCACGTGAGGAACCAAGTCATGGGGTTTGCCCAACACTCACAACAAAGAACTTTGTCTCTTTTCTGCTGCAAGGCACTTTAGGATGAGTTTATGTCACCACTTCCCCGAGAGCTATAAATATTTTTTTTCATACGTTAAAAATGGGAAGCCACTTAGAGATCGTAGAGATGAGAGGTGGACGGCGATTCCTGCAGAGATCTCTGTGGGCACAAGCACGTGTGCACACTCACTGCACGTAGGGTTTGCCTCGTAGCTTCATTTCTCCCAAATGATGATGACCTGTTAGCCAAAAGCCTCCCAGGCAGGAATGTTTGAAATGTTTTTCAGAAGCTGCAATTGCTGCAGACATATCAAGGCCCAAAAGTCACGCAAATGATACACAAACCCTTGGGGCAGCCAGGAAAGACGTCATGAATTCTGCCTGGGTGTTTGAAGGGAGAGGAACCCCACCATCCCTGTGCAGGAAAGTGGGGCATGGATTTTGCCCAGCACCTGCTATGTGTCTGCTCTCCGTCACCTGGGCTGGATGCCAAGATGGAAAAGGGGCTGTCCTTGGGAGAACTTGAACTCTACAAGAGACGCCTGTTTTGAGAACAAAAGCATTCCTTTCTGCAGAGCTGCCCTTGAAGTGGTCATTAAGGTGAAATCTGGGCCTGAGGAAGCTGATGGTGAAGTCCCCGTGGACTTTAGTCTGGTCCAAATTCCACCCCTTGGGTTTGACTGCTGTCCAGCCGCTGCCTAAGCCTGAGCCTGGCCTTCTGCGCTACGCTGAGTTTCCTTCTGCAGCCATGGAACGGGGCCTAGGTTGTATCTCACCAATAAAACAAACTTCTGTTTGTGATATGATGCAAGGGTGTTTGAGTCGTGATTTTCATCAGCGTTTCCTTTTCACTGAGCTCAAAGTCTAGTTTGAATGCAGCCTACTATTTCAGTCCACAAGAAAAGGCTGCATAGAAAATAGGTTTTGAATCAGATGCTTTACATAAACCATGGGTTTTACTAAAAGCTGATCCATTCTGCTCTTTTTCACTCCTACAACAGCAACTCAGCAGGGAGGCATTAGAAGTTTCAGTACTTTCATCTTGTCTCAGAACATTTAAGGTGGTGAGAGCAGGCAATAATAATAATAATAATAATAACAACAACAATGAAATCATTCACCACAACTAATTTATTAGAGGAATTTTGCTGCACGTGGGCCTGATAAGTCATCCAGAAACAGGCCATGATTTCCTGAAATGTATCTGAAGTGCAGGATTATTTGCCAAGTAAACTATACCAAATAAATTCCTCTCGCTGTTAGTCGACGGTGCTTTTCTTTTGAGTTGTTTTGACTGAGTAGCAGCATGGTTCACATGGTGAATATCTCTGTCTTGACTGGGAACCGGGGCAGGCACCCAACTTTAAGCACTTGCCAGATGCCTCCTGGCTGAAGCCAGCCATAAATGCGTGTTCAGTCTGATGATACATAGGGAGGTTGATTTTGGTGACCAGTCCGTGTGCCACTAACACAGAGGCCTTTTGGCAGCAATGGGTTTGGTGCTGTCCTAAGCCTGGAGATGCTGCAGTGGGAAACAAAAGTGACATTTTAACTGCTCTTCCTGAGAGTCAGATGGATTGGGGGGGGCTGTCCCGAAACAGCCAGGTAGGGGATGAAACTGTGAGGGCAATGGGAAGATGAAACAGAGCCCTCCTTCTGTTTGGACAAAAACTGTGATCTCCCTTTGCTTTGCACCCAGCCTTGCTTAGTCCTGGCTGGTACACCTGGTTTTACTGTCCTTGCTGGAAGTTGCCTGAGCCCACTGTTGAGTTGGTGACGGGGATGAGAAAATTCTTCATATGAAGACCCTCTGAGGCAGCTTAAGGTAGACTTAAGCCCACTGATGTCAGTTGGAAACCTTTCAAGGTGTGTGGCAAATAACATGAAATTCCAGCAAATAGAAGGTAAGAGAAGTTTGTCAAGCCATCACAAATGAGATTTTTGTCAAAAGATCAATCACCTGTCCCACTGCTTTCTTTTGAACTCATCCCACAGTATGGAGTAAGGAGATCCTTGCTGATTTAGACCTCAGGGTTTATTGTAATCCTGTGCTGCGTGTGGGAAAGCAGGAAACTTCCCTGCTGTGCTTGGAATTGTAACTCTATAGAAGTGTTTATATGTGTGGGGCTTATTCTTTTATGAGAAGTGGGATAAATTAGACTTTAACAAAGCCAGCACCACATCCACCCTTGGGAATTACTCTGTCTGCCTATCACTCTAATGCCCACTCCATCACTCTAACTCCACTGGTTAAAGAAAAACACACTCTTGACCAACATACAAGTATGAAAATGCAGGCTTTTCTGCTTTGTAAGGTTCTGACAGAACAAAGGTGATTTAAATGGGTTGTAAATTAATTTCTCTGTGCATTAAGGCTCTTTACACAGCCTGAACTGTATAAAAGAGCTTTGGGTTCACTCAGAATTAGCCTGAATAAATTCAGAAAGCTATATTTCTTTACACAGCACATAATAATTTCCAAAGCATCTGTCATAAAAGGGGATGATTGAAACAGATTTCCTAGTGGATAATTTCCTGCCTGTCCCTTGCACTTTCATCTGAGGAAGCTGAATGCAAAACTCATGATCACCAGTGTGAAAACTCCATTGATCTCAGTGGACTTTGGTTCAGCTCTGAAAGATATGAGAACAGATACTGAGAATTTGGGTTTCTGGAGCTCAGGGCAGCACTGTCTCTATTTGACACAGCACAGCGAGACCAACACGCAGCAGAGCTCCTTGCCACAGCCATCATGCTGTGATCCCCATTCTTGTTCAACACAGCCAGGGTGACATGGGGTTGTGACAATGATAGTAACATGGGTCTGTGATCTGGGAAGTAGATCTCAAACTTACAGTTGGACATTACAGGAGTAATTCACTGATCAGGTGCTATGGCTCAGGATGGGAAATCTCGTGTTCAGGTGGATCTTCCCCATGTTTCCCACTGTCACCCTTCCCCTGCTTCACCTCAGCAGATCACGGAAGGGTTAATTAATGTGTCTCCAAGAAGGACATAAAGATGTGTAGTGAGTGTCTAGGGAAGCTCCTCACATTGCTATTGCTTTCTTAATAAAAAACCCTCTCTCATATCACAACACATGAATCTTCTTTCCCATAGGAGCTGGGACAGCTGATGCTGTGGGTAGAGCTCTCATGCTAGCTGAAGTAGCTGTTGCTGACTTGAGTTGAGAATGAGATTGTCAGTGAAATGAATTGATGGTTTCAGTTCCAGATATGGTGGACAAATTTAAAAAAAAACAACAACAAAAAAGCCGACCAAAAGTTGGCTGTGCAATTCAATGCTTGCTCTCAGGGAGCTATACAGCACAGAGGTCGAGCATGGGGACTCATACCTCTTGCGCTTCAGTACCAGCTCATGTTCCCCAGCTGCAGGAGGCAGGAAAGGGAGGCAAGGACCCTGCCTGGAATGCTGGCAGCACCCAGGGCCCCGAGGGGTTTGCTCCTGTGTGTCACTTCTCTGGGAAAAAGAGCAACACCAGGAAAAACAGTGAGGTGGAAAGCAAACCTCCGTCTTGGTGAGCTCTCATTCATCCCAAGACTGACTGAAATGATTCAGATATAAATATTATCATACCAGAGCTTGCTGGCATTTGCATTCAAGTACAGCATACAAGGGAATTTCAGTTAACCCTCCCTTGGCCAGAAGATGTAGGAGGAAAGGCAGGTTCATGAGAGCTGCCAAGTCAACATCCTTGTATCTCCAGCCAGTTACACCAGTGTCAGTTTCACTGATGCCATCTGAGGAATTGCAAGCAGCTTCCAAGGTTTTACAAGTACCCACCACATCCCTGTGAGAGAAGTAAAAAACCACCTCTTTCAACAAAGAGGGAGAAGGGGACACTGGAGATAAAAAGTGTGAATTTAGGAAGCTGGTGGCAGGGCACTGGGGAGCAGGCAGGAGCTCCTGGCTGGTGGGAATACGGCCTTCCTGAGCAGGCACTCAACAGGACAAGTAGCAGGAACAATGAGCTAAGCACTGCAATGGAAACAAACACCTTTTTTTAGGCTCTCTGCACCAAGCTGCTGCTGCTGCTACTTTTACCACACCATTCATTTGTGAAGAAAGCAGTGCAGCAAAACAAGGTGCACACACAAAGCTACACAAAGCTGTGTCTGAGCTCACACCAGTTACCAGCCAAAAAATCCAGTTGTTAAATTATTTCATTTAATGGTTTGGGACTGCAGTGATCTTGTATGATGTTAAATCTTTGGAAACTGGAGACAGCTGAGTTAATCGTTCTGAGCAGGACATGGATGATCCACGAGGGGACTGAGGACCACAAGTGGTTGCTAATTTCTTCTGGGCAGCCAAAGCCAATGTTTCCACCATGCGAGTCTTCCATGGAGGCTCATGAGCTGTTTTACAGACAAACAGACACACGTGCACATGAAACCCCCTGGCAAAAACAATGGTTGTTTTGCATGCCTAATGTGTCAGTTGCACTTCGTTTTACGACTGAATTCATTCTCAAGTCACGAATGCACAAAAAAAAAAAAAGGCCTAGTGAGTATTTAAATTCAGGGCATTAATTTTGCATTCCAGTGTAGAGGGAACCCAACAGTCTCAAACCTCTGAAAAAGGTACTCCACCTCTGCTTTATGGGCAATTTCATTCTGCCTGTGTTTCCAGAGCCTACTTCAAAGCACAGATGCGTTTCAGGTAAATAATGACAGCTTCAGAACAAGTTTTCCTCGTAACACAAATCACCTCACTAATGAAATCAGGGGAAAAATTCAGAACAACTTGTTATCCATCTGCCTCAAATCAAATCCTTCTATCTACATGCTATAAGTAGGGGCCTGATTCCTCCCACAATCAAATCAGGGGTGAAACTCCCACAGATTCCAGTGGTAATGGGGTCAGCTCTTTATGCTTGCTTGATGACCATTGTCTGAATGTGGGTGAGGACGCCCTGGTCCGTCCAGAGCGAGGCAGAGAACGTGCCTGTGGGTGCAACACCAAACAATGGGGTCAGACGTACAAGAATATGAGGCACCTTCCCTCAGCACAGAGAATAGTTTTCTATAGTTTCCACATTTCCTTCCTGCTCATGTCAATCATGCACAGGGGAAAACAATGAAGAAACACCAACCCCACATGGAATAAAGTAATGGGAATCTGAGAATGAGCCACATGCTGAAAAGAAAAGTCATCACATCCAAGATTGAAAATATTGACTGTCTGGACTGCCAAATAACTCAGACTAGCCCTGGGGACTTGGATCTATACCTGTACTCACCTCTTTACCTCAAACCTCAGGGGCAAGGTTTCCTTTAGCTTTGGAAGTCTGGAGGTGGGCAAATGGTGCAGCTCTTGGTCACCTTCATGTTCATCGCTGAACCACTTTGCCTCTCTGCAGGCTGCTGCCTGCTTCCAGAGACACTCCTCTCAGATCCCATCACCCTTTCCAAAGGTTCAGCTGTGGCATGAGGGGAGCTAGATGTCCACTTCGCTTGGCAACAAAAAGAAAAAAATTGTACTTGAACCTGGAAATTTACAGGAATGCAGAGCAGCCGTGTTGCTAAGCCAGCTGCAAACCTGCTTTGCTTGGGGCTCTTGCCTTTGTAGGGTTGAAGGAATGAGGCACGTGCTGCCAAGTAGGACATCAGTGATACAAACAAATGGAAGGCCCTTATCCCACCAGCAATCTCGAGCTGGTAACGGGCAGGCAGCTAGAGTAACAAGAAAGCTCGGCTCCTTCCTGCTCACAGAAAGGGGAGGTGGTAAGATACAGGTTATAATTAGAGCCACCCACAGCAATTTTGGGGAAGCTTCAGTGTATGGATTGGGATCTTACTGTTAGTGCTGCCAGTTCACCATCATCTTGGACTGGGCCAATTCAGAAATCCAGTGGCCAGCACTCTCAGACACATCTCCTGCTTGTCTGGAGTTTAGCAGTGCTTTAAGCCACCTCAGTGCCTGCAGGAGAGTCACAGCAATAGGAATTTCTCTATAAGCCTTTAGCCTGACTGTCTTCCTAATTTAAAGGATTAGCTTCAGCTTTGGAGACAAACTCCTTTTGGAGCTCTCACTCCTTTTTTTCCATTGGATTATAAAATATCAGTGGCTCATCTGGACTGGATCTCCCCAGTACAGTTTTCTGCAGCTGGAAAAACACCAGTTCTGCCAAGCATTGCGTGCTGCAGGTACAGCACATTCCATGGCATCCCATGCAAAGCTGCACAACTGTCTCCTTGCAAAGCCCCTTGAAGCAGAGTAAGGCAGAGAGCCACACCTAGCTCTCCTTCCAGCTGCCACAGAGGCTGAGAGAAGCCCTGGCCATGCTTGCCTGGAGCAGATCAGCTCCATCCTCAGAGTTCAGCTCCAGCAGGATAAGGGTCAGCACAGAGGACTAAGGAGCTGATGGGGTCTTGCACCCTCCTGGTACAAGACATTAAAGCCTCTGATTTGGTCCTAATTCTCGTGGTGCTTGTTCACAGCACAGATTTGATACCCCATGTGTGAGCCTTCAGGCATCATTTCTGGCCTATTGCATCTGCATCAGTGTCCTCATCCCCATCCCCAGGCAGGAGTTACCCTCTCTCAGAAATCCTATGTGGCCGCCTCAAAAGCAGGACAGGCCCCCATGTTGCAGGTTAAACCCCACCAATGTGAAGATTCAAACCACCTGACTGGGAAAGCTAGGCCACATCAAACCCTTGCGAGAAACAGCACCTGCCTAGGAGAAATGAGTCTTCAAGAGAGGCAGCACAGCTTACGTTGCTACGTTTGGTACTGCCCTTTTCACAAACACCCTGAATTTTGGTGCTTTTTCCCAAATCCCTGCAGCAGCGCCCTGGGACTGGCTGTGAAAGTCCCACTTTTTGCCATCTTGCCTTTAACCACCAGTAATTCTGAGCCTCCCTGCTTGCAGAAACAGGCTTCAAACCATGAGTCCAGCACTCTCAGAGTAAACAACTTCAATTCCTTTTTTTAATTATTTCTTTACCCCTACCACTGTGATTTATTTAAGGAGGGATTTGGGGGCCTCACTCAGGGCTTTTGGGTACTGCTGAGCCTGGGGAGAGCAATCCCAAAGCCATTAGTGCACCACGGGCACTCCAGGAAGCCCTGTGATAACTTCTCTGGCTGGCGCCCTTGCCCCGGCCGCGCCGGGGGGGAACCTTTCCAGCTGCAGGCACAGGGAGAGCTTTCTTCCAGGCAGATGGAATAGAATCATGCAGGTTATGAATGGTGATGTGTCTGCAGGGGGGTGGAGACGGGGCGAAGGAGGCGTCAGTGTGTTTTGTAAATGCTTTGAAATGTATTTGTGTGCTTCTGAGACGAACCTTACAGAAAATACCTGAAAACTGGTTTTGCTTTTCCTAAAGCATTGGCTCTCTCAGGCAGCATCTTTGCCAAAAGTCATTAATCACATCTTTATTAACAAGGGCGGGGGAACAGTGACCTCAAACAACCGAGGAAAACAACTAAAACTACATTCATTTGAAGGACCGCTTTGTAAAAAATATCTTCTGGCCAGCACATGCTACTGTTGATACATATCTAAAGTGCTCTGGGTCTTTGGGATATATTGGGACTTCTGCACAGAACCAGGGCAGGACTCGACCCAAGGGTGTGTTTGACTTAACTATACATCTCCTGGCGTAAAAGGGGAGAAAGAAGAAAGTTTTTAGAAGGTCGTCATGCTTTTCTACTATATTGAGATGCATCATGTGAGTGGGACAGTCTAAATGCACTTTTCACTTCCCAAGCGTCAAAATTCATAGGATCACGGATCTGATGATGTGTATGGTTTTAATCCAGAGGGAACATCGTGATTATTCAATTCCTTCTAGCCCCAACAGGCTGTTTGCTCTAACTATCCCGGCCTGCTGCTAACAACATGGCACAGGGTCCGCCACATCTTCCACCACATTGCTCAGTAACATGCTCATTTTCTCAGTTAAAAATGCAGCCAGCTGAATGAGCGGCTGCGCTAGGTGGGACCAAACACACACCATAGGGACTGCTGCTCTTGAGGTGAGTAGGGCAGTGGATACAGCCCCTGTGCCCCTGCCTCGTCCTGCCAAAACTCCGTGTTTACTGCTCGCTCCCTGCTCTGAGACAGTTTGTCAGCTGGGAAACGGGGATCGGTGAGAGAGCAGGGACTTTTGAGGGGATTTCTGGAGCCTGCCTCAAAATGCATTTGTTGTGGAGCGGGCTCTCAAAGGCAGTGTGGGGAAAGGGCAGGTCCCCACCTCGGGCAGGATGCCAAGGGTGCATCGCGGTAGGCACACTGTAAACCCAAACCCTGGAAGGCTGTTGCCACTGATAACACCCATCTGCTGTGGCATCATGTCCGTTGACATAGCCTTAATTAATGATATTACCAACTTAATGAGGAGATAAACCACCGATCCCAACTCCTGTTAAGAAATTGTCTTGAATACCAGTCACTAATCACTATGGAGAAACAGATAGTGGGCCAAAATGCACACCTGGAGTACAGAGGTGTGGCTCCCGTGTTTTCTGGTGAAGTTGCATTTGTTTACTCCAGGACTGACTGTGAACCATCCTGATTAACACATGGCGGGTGTGCGCTGGGCGGGAAGTTGTAAACAGCCACAGCCTTAAGTAATGTCACTGTTCTTGTGCAAGACCTGTCATCCAGATGGCAGCAGGATTGATGGCTGCAGAGATCAGCAGGGTGCCAGACCAGGGTGCAGATGTGCGTGGGAGTGCACCAACCCCAGGCTTGCTCTTCCCAGACCCTTAACTGGTGCAGACGGGCTCTCCAGCCACCTCTTAGCCCTGGGATGCTTCACACGGATTGTCTAGTCCATGTGGCTTTAGGAATAGTGGACATCACCATAGTGGACATCACCACGTGATATCCACTATGGTGGCCAAGAGCCTTTTGGGCTGTTTAATTGAAGATAATTTTTGCCAGTTGTAACTAGATTTCCTGCTACCATTGGGGTGGTGTGGATGTAACTTGTAAAACAGGGAAGGGACCTGTCTCACTGTACTGATTTGATTCTTTGGCTGCTACTTTATTTCCTTGCCGTTGTTATTCCGATCCAGTGAAATTAAAAAGGCATGAGCAGCCTATTTGGATCTGAATGTGTGAGTTCCTGCCCTGCAGAGCTTTCAGTAGAGATTAGATTGTACATGCCATTGTGTGGGGGAGATGTGCCATCAGGCAAAGGAGGAACAAATGCAGGCGGGGCGGGAGCAGAGGCAGAAGCAGAGTGTCTGCATGAAGCTGCCTGCTGCTCGTGGGGTGGTATCTCCAGCTCACTGATGGCTGCTGAGTATCTCACAAAACACTCACTGCCTTTGGTTTCTTCAGGATGGTTAGCTCCTGGAATGTGTGAGTCGAGGTAGCCACATCTTCCTCACATTAACCTTTTAGAACTTGTCCTAGGAGGGCCTAAAATAAAAAGTATGCGTAGAAACCTATGCCAAGCCTCATGTTCCTGAGCAGGCTATAGGAGATCCTGGTCCTTAGGAATGAATAATCTTCCACGTTGCTAGAAAGGTAGATATGCACTCAGTTTGCTGGTACCCAAATAAATCTTAAGGGATTCCAAGGATTTATGTGCCTGCATGACACCCAACACAGACACCAGGAGCAGACAAGACTGGCACACTGTGCTACCAACCATTCACCTATTTCAGCTACTTCACTCTAACCCTCTGTGTTTCTATTCAGGCAGACTGTTTCCTGTTGGAAAAAAAAAAAAAAGGTGTTTGTTTGTTTTTTTAAGTGATCATAGGCATGCATATATCAGAAAAAAAGAAAGGACCTATCTTCTCCTTACATCTCTATTATTTCTATTGTTCAGGTATGCCTCGGGTACTTTCCCAGACATGTTGCCTTCTGTTTTTAACACTGCCATCTGGGAATCAGATACTGCACATCTTTTGTGGTGCTGTTCAGCAGGGAGGGAATTTGTTATTGCTCCTCACAGGCAGTTCTGGCTTGATGCAGACGGATAGCTAGGAGAAGAGGGATGCCATCGGCTTTGTGGCCACTGCCTTTCAGCTCGGGGAAAAGCTACAGCTCTGTGTGCACAGCACAGCTTGGGATGAGCTGAGAGAGTTCTCACAGCACCTCCAAGCCAGGTGATGTCCACGGGGTCCTAACTCCTCACTGCTAGGAACATATTTGTTGAGTTAATCCTGCACTGGACCCTCTTCTCAATCTGGCACACTCAGTAATGCCTTTAATAATAATTTATTTTTTGCAAATCCAAGGAAAGCGGAGGTGATCTCCACACAACAGGCCCAGACCAAAACAGACTAAACTCCAGGGCAGTTGGAACTTGGTGCAGGAGCAGATGCAGAACTGAGCTTTGTGGCTTGGACCCATCTCTTGAAGTTGATTCTGATAATTTCCTGATTCAGAGCCTTGTGCTGTAACCACAAACCCTCCGTATCCCACCCTCTTTGGCCTCCATCTCTGTCTGGTCCTTTAACTAAACACTGCTCAGTAAATGCTTACAGATTCAAGAGGAGAGGCTGCTAGTTCAAAGTCTTGCATTATCTGGACAGCTGGAAAGGAAAATTAAAAGCAGCAAGAACCAAATCAGAGCCAGGAAAAAAGCCTGGCTTTGAGCAGTGACAAATACCTGCTTAAGACATATTTCTCCAGCTTCTGTTACAACTATTGCTGAACACAAAAAAGTTGCTTTACCAAACTGTGCAACAACTTGGAAGTTCAGGTGTGTTACACTGGAGTGGGCTGCTCCTGACTCTGCTAATTTTGTGAGATTGTTGTTCTTTGTAATAGAGCAATAATCTTTCCAGCCTAGAAAGTAGAAGAGCTGCCACCTTGATGTTGTCACAGAGCTGCAGGTGACAGTGGAACAATACCCCTGTGTCACAGTGGGGAGGACCTTGTGGGATATCGAGAAGTAAAGGAACTATGACAGAGTGTGCATGTGAGTGGTTTCTTCTTTAAAAATAATCTCTGCAGGCTTTCTTTTTTTTTTTTTCTTTAAGACACAGTGGCTAAAAATGTCCTTTCAAAAATAAATCAAGCCTGAGGCTGGGTTTGAAAGCACTTAATGAGGGGTAAAAGTGGTTGAAAAAAGGAAAAAGAAAAATTCCCATGCTATTCCTAGCACTGACTCCCCCACTTCTGCATGTAAACTGTAGCTGCATCACACTAGAGCACTTCCACCAGTTTCAGACCAATACCTGGCCCACTTAGGGCAGATGATTGGAGAGCAGAGACTCCACTGAGACTCTTATCTCCTAAAGGCACTGGGCACCCCATCATGTACATCTCCCAGCACAGCACAGCATCTTCAAAATCACAAGGGCACAACAATGTTTAAAGCAAAACTGCAGCACAAAATAGGATGAAACCAGTTGTGGACAACATGATGGAAAAGCTGTTGGGGAGCTGAACTGAGCAGAGTTAAAAGCTGTGACTGTTATTCAGCCTTTTTTAAGCGAAAACCAGGCTTTTCAGACAAATCCTATTATGTTTTTTGGAAAGGTTAAAACTTTTGTTGGGAAAAGTGACTTTGGATGGGATAGATTCTTGGGGAGGTGGTTGACTTAGCAGATTGCCTTACAAATATTAATAGCGTGATATGAATAGCACAAGCTCTACATGGCTTAGACAGCAGTGAGATCCAAGTTCTTCCAAATGAGCAGTCCCTGAAAAGTCACATTCCCAGAGGAGACCCTCAGGGACTGACAGGACATCCAATAATTTTCAATGCTTATACCCAGCGCATGGAAGGTGATGCACAATAACTGCTGTCCAAACCTGCAGATGGCACCGGGCAGGTGGGGAGGTGGCTGATGGGGAGAGATGTGGGTCACTGACAGGCAGAACAGGTGTGTTCATGCATCCAGAGCCCTGTGCCAAGGAGACAGGGATGCAGCTGCCTGTATGGAGGGAGAACACCTACCTTGGAAAGCAGAGGAAGTCAGGAAAGGACACTGGGGGCAAGGCGGATGTGCAGCCCAACCTGCGTGTGACATCGCAGAGTGATAAGGGTGAAGACAGGAGATGCAGGCTGAAGTATGCACCGGTTCTGGTTCCACAGAGGGTCTTGAACAGAAAAATAGTTTGCCATTTGCTGGTCTCTGCATTTTAAGATGAAAAGTTAAGAGACTTGAAGAATTCAAAGTGCCAAATTCATCCAGAAATTGAGAGGTGGTGACATTACACTGTGTAAGCACCGCCGGGACAAAATGGTGGTAGGAAAAGAGACTTTAACTGCAGGTAAGGCCCCTGACAAGAACACCACAGCCCAGAAAGTTCAAGTAAGAAAGTAGCATGCTTTGTATCAGTGAAGACACTCACACTTTGGGATGAACTCCAGAGGCAGGATTGGATCCACATTTCTTGATGCCATCAAATCCAACCTGGCTGTCCTCCTAGGAGGTCTGATTGAGACCAAGCTGTGCTTTGCCAAAGATGAGTTAAACACAGAGGTGAGGGAGTGATAGTCAGGGACCCTGAAGTGCTGGAGCTCAGGAGGGAGTCTCCAGCCCTCCCTTGCAGCCATGAATTTTGGGACTGAGAACTACAAATCTGAGGAAGAAAAATATGATTTTAAAGGTCTGTTGCCTCTTGGAAGGTATGAGAGGGTGAGAAAGCAAGTGAAAAAGCCTGGGAGCTCTTGGTAACTTCTTCCAAACTGACAAACATCCCCAAAACCTCTCAATACTTTCTCTTTTGTTGGCTTTTCAATGGTGTAAGTGGAATAAACTGATTATTTTATAGATGTTTGTTGGTAGTGATCTTTTTAGCACACTGGCAAATTTGTCCTCTTTGGTTTTGGTTTGGTTTTTTTGAACAACTACGGTCGGGTTTTCCACTCTTTGTTTGCAAGTGTTTGTTTAGAACTTGCTGAGAACAAGTTAAACACAACAAACGAGCTCTGGACAGAGTTTTGGAAGAGATTTATTCTGTGGTCATTCATTCTTCTTTCTCAGGAAGCAAGTCCCATATGCAGGCACTGCTTCTGAGAAAGTTTTTTCCTTATGCTAGCCACCATCCTTGTTTGGTAATGCTTGCAAGGCATTAAGCTGAAGACCAAGGGCCCAATCCAGAAAGATAAAATGAGATATATTACCCTTATCATTGCCTGGTAATTAGTTCATTTATTGATGCACCATTAGAGATGAAGTTGGAGGATACTAAGGAGAAAAAAGTCGAGTCATGAAATTCCCGCAGAAAGTCAGTGGCAAACCTAGGATTAACACCAAAACTACAGTCTGTGGGTCTACCAAGCCAAGAATGAATAGGGCAGGTAGTAAATCTAGAAGAGCAGTGTGAAGGTCAAAAGCTCAGGAATTAAAGAGCAGTGAAAGAATGAACCAGAAATACAGCTGCTGAATGAAATAATTCATGCAATGTTGATCATCTCATCCCCATATGCTTGTAATAATTTTGACAAGCATTTCATTTTATCTGTTATTATTAGGAAAATTATTCCTTTAAGGGCAAAACCTAACTACATTTTTCAGGTCAACTTGATTCTGGGAATCAGTCTCACTTGCCTGTGGTTTTTGCTATCAGGCCAAATTTAATCCCTGGTGTATTTCTCTTGACTCGGTGGAGTTATGTTGAATATCAGCTTGGCCTAAGGGCCTTTAGTTATATTGCCAATGGGTTTCTTTAAAGGGATATTTCCCTACTTTGAACGCAGTGATTCCGGGCAGTGATTTTCATTTCGCAGTCTGGAAGGACTCCTGCATATCTTAAGGAAGCTTTAGTTACTCTGATCCTGAAGAAACCTTCTTTGGCAACAGATGACTTGTCTCGCGCTGGTCCGGCCGGAGGCAGGTGCGTGCATGTGCTCGGGCTGGTCTGTGGATGGCAGCCTCGAGAGCCAGCTGCCAGGTGCCTTCCCTCCATGGAAAGGGCCCGGGAAGAACCACAGGAAGGGACATGGAATACACAACAGCCCCACAAAAGCAGCGTGAACACTGTTCACAGTGTTTCTGATTGACAGAGGAGCATCTTATCTTCCCCGAAACCTCTGCACCCAACCCTCCAGGTGTGTGTGTGTGTGTGTGTGTGTGTGTTGGGAGGGGAGCCAGGATTCTGATTAGAGGGATTATTTAGATTCCACTACCATGGGGAGCAGCTCCTGGTATGCATCCTTTGCTTGGAGAAAGACAAAGGGAAGACCCAAAATAAGAAGGATAGGCCTTTCAGCATCCTCCACCCTGGACATCAGAGGCTGAGACTTGTCACACATGAAGGCAGGTGAGTGCACACCCAGTGTCCCTGCACAGACTGCTGCTCCCTCAGGGTCATGAATCCGTGCAGGAGAGGCTGTCACAAGGGAGTTTCTCATCTCATGAGGTCTTGGAGAAAAAGACAGGGCTGCAAACTGATGGGTGCAGGGTGGCAGGTGGCACGACAGTATCACACCTGCTGAGATGGTTTAGTGGCACTCTCCCTGCCCTGAATGTCCCAAGTCCTGCCTGTTTCAGCTTGCTTTGGCAGACAGGTTACACCCCAAGTGCTCCAAATCACTGAAAAAAAAATAAAAAGAAAAAAGAAAAAAAAAGAAAAAGAAAAAGAAATCTTTTTTGATCTTGCTTCATGCAAGATGTGAAACCTACTAATGAACCTGAGTGTAACCAGCCTCCGGTTGTTTGCCTAAAACTGAGCAATACATGAGGCTGATACTGCAGTTCTCAAGAGAGATTTGTCCCTGGGACAAAAGAGACCTGAAAGAGACCTGAGAGAGCCCAAAGCTAGGTTCAAACAGGCTGGGAAGCGTTATGCAAAACAGCAGCACAGAATGTAGGGTACATGATGTACTTGTGAGCTTCTAAACTGAAAAATCTTCCCGTAGGGACTGATGATGGGCATGTCACTGAAAAGCCATGTTTACCTTGCTTTGCAGAGGACCCATGTTCTTACTATGACTGTGCTTGGTCAGAAGAAACAGAAGACTTTTTAATCTTGATGACTTGATATGATAGGACAAGCTGGAGTCTGAGCTCCAGGGCTGCTGTGAGGTGCTCCAGCACACAAGTGTGCATCAGAGGAGGGCAGGGTTTGAGGGAGCAGGGCTCAGGGGTGAGCTGCTTCCCTGCTGCAGCTGCTGTCAGCTTCGCGCAGCTATCACTGGAATCCAGCAGCCTGTAAAGCACAAAACTACTTGAATAGGGTTTGGATCCACACAGCATCACGTAATGGATTTAATTACCGTGAGGGAAGAGAGCTGATGTGATTTCTCTATAGTACAGCCCTTGTGCAGAAATCGTTGTTGATCCAATCATCAGCTCTGGAGATCTCAGCTCTCCCCTACCCTGCCATCTCCATGTCTTCCTTGAAGACCATCTGCCTTGGCATACAGCAAACTAAAGGCAAGTGACACAGTCACCAACCTCCACTTGTTGCTTCATCTCCATCTCAGGGAGACCAACTGAAGGTGGTTCTCCTAAGGAACAGTGGGAAAACCTGAAAGGCTTGGGATCTGTGTCATCTAAAGCAGGAACTGGCTGACTCAGAGAGCAGAAATCATTTGCTGTCGTGTCTGGAGACCTCTGAACAGCTGCAAAATCCCAGTACTGAGATCTCAGTAAGGTCGTAGTTGTGATGGGCTGGGCACATTGCCAGGGTGGAAGATTCCAGGACCTGCAGCCTCCTGGGAACACCTAGCAGCCAACACAAGCTTTGTAAAGACACCTGAAAATCCCTACTTAAAGCTTGTCAGCTTAACATTAATAACTGGGAGGGAAAGGGTTTGGAGCCACTGCAGTGCAGCCTGCGAGGTGAAGCAGAAAAGCAAAATGGAGGAGAGAAGTGAATCAACTCAGAGAAAATCAGCCATGCCTTTTAAAAAGCATGACTGGAAACGTGCTCTTTCCCCACAGACTGGCCTGTTTTTATAGGATCATACACACATACATAGAGCAAAAGTAAAAATAGCTAAGGGGATGATCATTGCAAACTGCACCAAATAACAGTTCGATAATACAATTTTAAATAAGAAATCCACGACACCAAATAAATTGAAGATTTGGCACAACAGTAGTGTCCGATGGCCATAAATAAAGCAATTTGTTAATGACTGCACATTCCATCTCATTTTCCTTGATGTCTTCCATGGCGTCATTCCTCTGAACCACAGGTTTTCTTTTAATCTCATCTCAATCTACACCACTATTAGGTGCTGTGCTTCTTCCTTGACAGCACCATATTTGAATGGCCACTAACCAAAGCCAAGGAAGGTGAGGCTGGAACACAACCTTGTCTCCTGCAGGCTGAGCCCCGAGAAGGCTGCTGGTCACGCCCTAACTGCACGAGTCACTCACACATAATCAGCTGCGGCTAATACAGAGCCAGAACCACCCCCGTGGCCCCTAACAGCTTCTGCACTTGGGATTCGGTTGGCTCCACAGGTTTGACATGTCATGACAGAGACATTTCTTCTTCACACGGCTCATTTTGTCCTGAGCTAATGAGAGATTAACTAACCCACAGCAGCAAATCAGCTGCTGCTGGTCTAGGGAGGGCATCTCAGGTTCTCTCCTTAACGAGCCTCACATTTGGCTTTTCTTAGCTGAAGGAGAGTTCATCAGCACAAACATCCTGCCAGTGACACGGTCCTTATCTGACAGATGGAGTCCAAGGAGAACTGTTTGCAATGACCTAATGTTGTTTGCTGCTTACCTGGCAAGACACCAGTGAGTTGCTTCTCCCATGCCCTGAGAAGTCACTAAACAGATGCTCATGGCTCCCAAACAAAAAAAAAAGTCTTCACTCTTCTTAAACAAAGTCAGGGTTTACAACAGATCAAAAGCGCTTTGGAGCCACTTTGTCTCTTCTGCTGCATGCTGGGTGTTTGTGGACCCTGTTTCTTCGTGGGGTTGTCCCCTCTTTGCTGCTCTCAGAGCCTAGGGGAAGGCAAAGACTCAATGGCATTCAGTGTGTCGGGAGTGTTGGGAGATGATTAACCCTTTTGTCACCACTAAACCACAATGGGAACATCTTCCTCTTTTTCTCAGTCATTAAGTTTTTTGCATACTGGAATTATATGTGTTAAACAAGGAAGTTTTCCAGTAGGTGCACATCCTCGAGTCTTTCAGTAGAAAGCAATTTGAGTGTCCATAATCACAGAGTATCTGACAAACCACAAAAGAAGCCTTCTTAATTTTAACTTCTTTTGGCCTAAGATGGGTAGGACCTGAAGCCGGAGTTTGAGACAAGCTCAGAATTACTTTGCCATTAACATAAAATCCCATTCTAGGGGAGCTTTGCCATTTGGTGTTGCTGCATCTGCTTCATTCCTCATCAGGTTTCCACCTCAAAATTCTTCTTATTCAGTCCTCTTTTCTGATGCAACTTTATAGGCTGTGGTAGGTGGAGATAAGGAGGCCAAGTCCTGAAATGATCTGCCTGTTCTATTTTGCAACCTCAGTGACAGCAAATATTAATGTACATGTGTTCACTGCCCAACTCGTCTGACCACTCTGCATGGACATTTTGGTGACAAGCAAATGCCTTCCACACGATGACTGCTTCTCCAAACACCACAGAAATATGGCTTATGTTGCTGTGAGCCCCCAGAAATGCTTTCCTTTTAGACCGCTCCTGCTTTTCTTTGTACATCGAGGTCCAGCGTTTCTCTTGTGCCAGGCTCTTCCTGGACTGTGCCTGTGTTACACAACTGTGCCCTTCAGACTGAGGCAAGGATTAAAGGTGTCCAAATTATTAGGAAATCAGAGCAGTGAAAGGTCAGGGATCTTTCTATTTTCTCTCAGCTTGGTAGGTGGTTGCTGAAAAATCACAAATGCACTCTGAAAATGAGGGGAAGCGAGGTTCAGCTTTCCGAGCACTCCTTGGCATTCGTGTCTGTGAGTGAACTATTTACAGGTATGGCAAAGCATTACTTATCTCTGAGCTATTTAGAAAGGAAGTATCTCTAGGATCTCCTCATTTGTCTCCCCTGTTTCTCAAGCACCATTGAGTCACGCTGAATCTCCTCATCTCCCGAAAAACTGCTTTGCAGAGCTCCCTGAAGAAAGAAAAATGTCCCTGGACAGTGAAACAAACAATCCCAAAGAGGGTTGATCATGACCTAGTAACTGGGTAAAAAATCCTGGAGACCCTGGAAAGGAGAGGTCAGTCCAAGGGCTGCCTGAGGACTCAGCTGCTCTCGAGCCCCAGGGAGGAACTCTCTTATCAGGGCTTGGAGCCCAGCTGGAGACAATCTGGACCTGACCCTTCTCAAAGTTCACGTCTGTTTGGATGGAGGGTTCTGATTCAGACAAATCTCTGCTTTCAGACAGCCTCTTGGAAGATGGGGCTGCCAGTTGGCTTTGCAAGGCTTTTCTGGATGTCCACTTATGTCTGAACTTTCCCTGTTTCCTTCCCCTCCTCTCCAGTATGCCTGTCTGCATCTGGCTTCTCTTTCAAACTTAGCCCCAGATGTATTACGTTGCAGCTTGGTTCCCTGGATGCTGTTGCAAATGGTAAGAAATTCCGAACAGAATTCCCGAAGGAAGCCAGGCTGAAGAAAGAGCTGAGAAAAAGGGAAACCTCGCCATTGCTATTTAATTTTTTCTGAGCCCATACTTCTTGTGCTGCTAGATTTTCAGAGAAAAAGGAAGTGTGTACAAAGGCTGCCTTGAACAACAGGGGGATGCTGGCCCAGGCAGTGAAGAGTGAAAAGAAGAAGTAGGCACTGTGGGAGAACTGGTAAAGATGAGGTGGGTGAAAGAGGTGCTTCAGCGCCTGGTCTGTGAGCAGTGGGGACTGGACAGCCATTGAAACAGATGGGCTATGCAGCGCTTGAAGAACAAACATGGAATAAAAGACCCTTGTGAAGAAAAAAAAAAAACGGGGATTTTCTTCACAGTAGGGTAATTCTGAAGTGCAAACACCAAGGGTCAGTGTCCCTGCTTCCAAACATAACCTGACAAATAGCAAAGGAAGAAAGCCAGAGTTCCTGAGTTCTGGTTTTAGTGTGGCACTAACTTCTCTACCAGAGCAGCTACTAATTGCAGGTGCTGCAGGCAGCTTTCAACAGCTAATGTAAAAACATGGAGTAGGGTCCTCAGAACCAGAAACAAGGAAGTCAGGCTTGACTCAAGGGGATCCAAGAGCATTTGGTGCCTCATATCTCTGGCCAGCTTCTGACCATCTGAGAAATGGAGCATGTCTCACCTGCCACAGACGGTGCTGGGAGGTTAATAATGGCATTTCATGTCTGAAGCACTGTGGCAGAAAGCTGCCACGCAACACCACGCTTTAGTCTACCCTAAAGCCAAAGTCTCCTCCACCCAAATAAATATGTATTTGTGTTGCCTGCCTCCCATTTTTAATCTACTAGTGATTCTTACCAGAAAAATAATAAATAAAAAACTCTGGCCATACAAATGTGCCAAGAGCTTGGCTAATCAGCAGGATTCTAGTCTGTCGCTACAGATTTTGGCAGCCTTGTGTCAAGAAAATGAGGCAACCCCATTCCTGGGAACCAGTGCGATGGAAAGCGCTTCCAGCTGATTCGGATTGTTTATTCTAGGTGAAAGTTTGCAACATTTCCATTTGGTTTCACCGCCGTGAGGTTTGCCAGGACTTTTTCCCAGGCAAATGAATGTTTTCTCATTTCTCTGCTTGATCTCCTATTTACAGGCTTAGTTGCTCCATTGCTTTTGTTACTCTGGAAGGTGTTCACTTGGTCAAGAACGGATTTCATCTTGCAAGACGTGCAACAATTTTGTCTCCTGATGACTTCAGTTAGACTGAAGGCCGGCATGAGCAAAGGATCTGTAGTCTTGAAGAAGGATAAATTACACCAGAAGAAAAGCCAGAACCTAGTCAGGAATGCATTCAGCATTATTATTACATTTCTATGCAAGTATTTAACCTGTTAGTGCTTTCACGGAACAAGGAAATGCAAGGAAAATAATTCTTTCATGGCTCTACAGTGCAGATTAGCCTGGCACAGGTTGCTAGCCAGTACCTGCAGCCTTGCAGAGCTTTGGCCTAAAGAAATAAGGTCAGGCCAGCCTTGTTAAGAGAAGTTGAGCCAACTATATACAGGGATTTCTCCCTCAGCCTGAGCCAGGCCTGCATAGGGGCTGAAAGTGTACTTCCAGGAACATATTGGTCTGTTTTCAGCCTAAAACAACTGTTTCCTCATTCTCTTTGTTCCTCTCTGTCATTTCTTCTTTCTGCAGCAATATAACCAAGTTCCACTTTGAAATGAATCGCTGTTCTAATGCTCATTAAATTAAGGAACTGACCATTCTGGTAAGACTCATGCTGACTAACTGCAGGTGTTGGTTAAATTTCCCCAGTAAAACTTCTACAAAATCAAGGCATTCCTAGTTGCCCTTCAAATTCTGAATATCCAAGGAGTTTAGAAGATCCAGTTAGGGTGATTTTCTAAAGGGAAACCTCTCATAAAAATGTCCTAATCCATTGCAGCCCGTCTGAGAATTTGACCTTTTATTTCCAAACTCAGCAGGGTCGTTTGCTAGCCAGATCAATGCCAGATCTTCTGACCAGTTCACAGGCTGAGCCATGGTTTACAGTATTTGTGTCTCTTGGAAGGAACCGTTGCTGGCATTGCAATGAACAATTCATTCACATGGTCAGATCAAGATCTGTGTCCTCTATTAAAGAACCATGGTTAGGATGTAGATGCTGGAGTTGGGGCACTTCAATCAGACAACATGTAATCCCTAATAATCCAAGTGTCATTGAAAATTCAGACATCATCTGATCCCTGTGACAGTAATCATGACCCAGAAAGTCCTCCACTTTTGCTTTCCCTGTTGTGCCCACAGGGAAAATAATGGACTCAGAAATATCCCTTCACCCGGGAGAGAACACACAGATTGGTTGGGGGTGGGGTTTGACAAAAGGTGTTCCTGTGGTAAATCACAGTGTAAGCCTCCAGAGACAGTTTACGTGAAGCCCTAGTTTGATGCCATGTTTCCTGTGGCAGCTGGGTGACAACTGTGTTCCCCACCTGTGCAATGGGAGCAGTAATCTCTTCATACAATGACAGTGCTTGCCCTGCATTGAGAGAGGACTTTGAGGAAACTCTGCCACTTCCTGAAAGTTTTCACAAAGTGTGTCATGGGAAGGCTTCAGTCTCCACGTCCTGCTGTTTAATAATAAACCAGCAAGGACAAGCAAACCTGCTGTTTATTTTGTGGAGCTCGTTTCCTAGACAGAGTAGCAAGAAGATGTCATAAATACCTGTGTGCTGCACTCACCTTTCTCGTGGTACCCTGTGTCCCAGGCACGTGGCAAAGGCAGCCCAGCACCGTCAGCTCCACTGAGGCTGGGGAAACTGTGGCACTGCTCGTGCTGCAATGAGGCAGAGGCACATCCAGGCACTCCTGGCTTTCTAGCACCTGTGCCTCAACCACAGGGCTAAATTAGTACTGAAGGGACCTGTATTTTACTGTCCCCTTCTTCTGCATTAATTAAAACACATCGCTGCACACTTCAGCAATTTAAATGTTTTGGAACGAGTCTCAGGACGGCCAAGGGCATTCAAAGTGAAGGGAAGGCTGGCAGCTTGCCCTCAGCTCGCTGGTTTGCCTGTCTATCACAGGTACACATAATGCATTACAAAACTGTGAGATCTCTGCAGACGCAACGACAATAACACAGTTTAGGGAGAGAGCTGAAGTCGGAAATCCCTGGTCTTCCTGGGGCTCCGTCACACGGACTGGCTGACAGTACCTCTGCTGATCTTTTTTCAGTTTACGCATTTTTCTTTACACCTCTCCTCTATGAAAAGCTGGTGGGAACTGCTGCTGCAAGAGATAACACCAGCACCATGTTGTCTGATGGAAAGCCCTTCTAGACCTGAGTTTAGGGTATATACCTGGCTCTTGGGGGCTTTTGGGGAGATATTCAAGGCAAGAAAGAGGAAATTCATAGCATCTCAAACAAAATCAAAGGCTGGCAAAGACTGTGTTTTGCCCTGAAGGTGATACTGAAGTTCAGGGTATATGTGAACTTTTCTCCAAAGGTCTGTTTGCCTTTCTGTCACCTATCGTTCAACGGCAGGAGGAGGCACCTCAGGTGACCTCCAGAGCAGCTTGTGCACTGTGGACTCCAGGCAGCAGACAGCTGACTACAGTCTAGAATGGAAATGAAGGACTAATTTGCCCAGGGACATTCCCTTTTGTATTTTAAAGTAATGCAAAGTGTCTTTTCACTTTCAGCTCTGGATTTGAGACCTAAGATGAAGAGTCACTACCATTAGATCCACATCATCACAATTGTAACATCAAAACAAGTGCTGTATTAAAAATAAACACAACAGGCATTCACTGGCCAGATTAAAATGTATACATATGGGTGAGGTCATTTTAATAAATGCCTTATGCACAGACATCTGCATTTCTTACCAGGGCCCTAGGCTTGGAGAAGGAACACTGTACATCCACAACTACCTGCTCTTGTGCAGTTGCATCAGCCCAAGCTCTCTGGCTGTTCAGAACATCTACCACAAGTGTCCTTATCATATCCCTGTGCATTGACCTCCCCTTAACACTCACAGAGGCTACAAGAAACACAGCCATGGTTTACCACATTAGCTGGACGTCTCTGATCTCCATCAGGCCACCAAGTAAAGGACTTCCATCTCCTCTATGAATCTTTTGAAGACACATTCTGATGCTGTTTGGAAATAACTCACTGAAAATAGTTCCATTGTCCTGTCTGTGTGCCTGAAAAGGCTCCACTAGTTAAGGGAAAGTCAACTGGACTTTCCAGAATGACACGAAAAACTGCAAAGCCAATAATGTCCATATTCACACTGATGAAAATCTTCTGTATGTCTCTGGAAAAAAAAGAAATCCAGGACTGAAAGCCTTGGCCTTATGTGCATTCCTAGGTGACCCTGTGCGGAAGCTTCTGCACCTCCTACTATGATGTGCCGAGCCTCTACAGCTCAGGGAAAAAGCACCTTCTGCAGCAAGCCCCTAGAGCTGGCAGCAAAGCTGGCACCACGATGGCTTTCCTACATTTTGGGTACCTCCCCACGAGTGCCAGTTACCCCAGGCTGCAGCTCCCAGTGCATCCAGGCCATGATCCAGAGATAGCCCTGCTCTGGGAAAGGATGTAGGAGGGATGTCCCTGACTGACTTTAGCCTCTTGGTCACACTGCTGTAGATATCCCACCTGCAGAGTCCCTGCCTGACTCCGGAGCAGCCCTGGGCTATCCCCACTGTCACTGTGAGGGTACCAGTGCTTCCCAGCACTGCAGCAAGGGACGCAGCTGAGGGGAGGTTGTCCTCTGACTGAGGTGCCTGCTGCAACCCCAAAGAATTACTTTTGTGCTACTCATTCTTACTGACAGTTCTTATGCTGCTGCCCAGAGGAAGCTTCAGCCTGCTCCCTCTTCCCTTCAGGCAGAAACAACCACTGCCTGCCACCAAAGAAAATCTCACCTTCCTGGAGAGGGAGGATGGAGGGTTGCCTTTAATATAATTTGGAGTCCAGTGGAGCTGTTTACTCACTTTATTTTCTTCCTGATGCCTTAGAGCTGGTTGCAAATGTCTGTGCTTGTGATGCTTCTGAATACGTTCAGCAAGGCCCAGGAAAACAAACCTGCCAATGGCTTTTGCAAAACTCTGAACCACTGGAGCCACGAGCACGGCGTGAGGGGACAAGAGGACTTATGTGTCACCTTCTTGCAAAAGGTGTCACAGAAGTCCCAGACTACAGTACGGGAGTTACATGCCTGCCCTGAGTGCTGAGGGAACATTTCTGAGCACGATTTGTGTTGTAACAATGGTGATGCTCCGGGGCAAGAGGAGCACAGCTGGGGACCCAGGGCAGCCTCCACCGGTGACGTGCTACATGGGGACACAAAATATGTGCACAGGCAGAACGCTCAGGGGCACCCACGACACATGAAAGGGCCGTGTGACAAAGCCAGGGGTGCAGCATGGGTGCTGGGAAGTGGGGCACAGCACCCCCAGCTCTGCCAGCAGCACCGCTCTTCCCACCCAGCCATGGGAAGTGGGTGACAACCAACAGTCTGGGCCAGACCCTGGTCTGATTTCCCTCCTCTGATTCCCACACTGCTTGCACCAACAGATTTTGTCGTTTAAAAGTTTATCCAAATCCCATTTGCATGCTGGTCCTCCAGACTCAGGCTCACCTTCTCTGCAGGATACACCTTCTCGGAGGCTTTTTACTGGTCTCTGCTATGGGAAGAGCCATAAATTAGCCTGGGAACAGCTTGCTTTGCTGTTCCTGTGTATTTTCAACCTCAGTTCCATTTTAATATATGATAATATAGACGGTACTGTCCCCAGCCAGGATCCAGAAGGAGTGAGATGATTAAAAATAATTCATCTTACACTGAATTAAACAACTGAGAGCCTCAGGAATGGTCCCATTTGAGTTTGGTACAAATCACGGGTGACAATCTGGGTCACTTTTTATTGGACCTGCACCTTTTCGCCAGCCCTAAATCTGCCAGCCATCACATAGGTTTAATAAGAAGGGACAACAAAGAGGCAAAAAAGGTCAATCTCTATTCGAGAAGGAGGTGGAAGGAGCAGGGTAGACAGGGCAGAGGAAGGTGGCGTGTCCTGGCAAACATGCAGGAGGTGATGTTTCCCCAGGAGAGGGACGGACAGCAATGCCCTGCATTCTTTGGAGAGCAGATAGGCTGCACTTGGAGCCCATTCTGCTGTTTGCTGAGACTCGGCAGCCTGGACCACTTGTGGTTTCCTCTCTGAGTCTTGCCTCTGCCCACAGTGACACACAGAAACTGAGGGAATGGAGATGAGGTGCGCCTGGCACTTTCTGACCAGCGAGGCACTAGGGGCACAGGGTTGTTTTGCCCACCCTTCCGCTGGGAAAGTGGCAGCAGGTTCCCCTTCCAGCCACCTCTGCTGAGCCACAAAACCCTCTGTGCATGCCATCCCCCATGTCAGGAGGTCTGTGTGCTGCATTCCCCTGCCTTGGAACCACTTCACTTCCCCCTCCCGGAAATAACACAAGCAAGAGTGAGAATGACTCATCTGTGCATATGAAGACATGTATATGCACACACACAAACATATCTTATATGTTGACAGCCTGGGGCAAAAATTTCACCCAGCTTTTGAGCTCCCTAGTTCACATGGTTCTGTGAGATTTAGTGAAGAAAAAAAAAAACGAAAACAACCAAACAGTAAAAAAAAAAAAAAAATCAGAACAGTGCCAAAATAGTAAAGAATTAGGAAAGTTAAAAATCACATCCTGTTACCATGTCTCTAGCTTGAAAAGAGGCCTTCCTCCTAGGGTCTGTGCATGCATTTTGTGCCCCATGGTCTCAAACCAGCATGACTGTTTAGTGAGCAGCGGGCTGGCTTGCTCTGCTTCAAATCCAACTGTGCCACGTAAATCCCAGTCACGGCTATTTGCCTAGGAATTGGATAGATGGTTTCTTTCCCTGTCTTTGTAAACAGCTCCTTTTACATGGTTCCTGGCCAGTGATGCTGATAATGGACACTACACACATGCCTGTGCCTCAGTTTGAGGTTGAGTGAAGACAATCAGGTGACATTTGCCCAGATCATTCCTGAATTCAGCTTTATAAACTCTTCCATAAAAGTCCCTGGAATGGTGCAACATCGTAACAAGGGCTTGTGAAGCTTTGTAGTTGTGTCTGGTGTTTCCTTGTTCCAATTTCCACTGGGTTGCATGGAATTCAGTGTTGAATGACTGCACCAAGGACATGGAGGCCTAGAATCATAGAACTAATTAGGTTGGCAAAGGCCTCTAAGGTCATCAAACCCAACCATAAACCCAGCACCGCCAAGCCCACTGCTAAACCACGCTCCTAAGCGCCAAAACTACACATCTTTTAAATACCTTTTCAGTTCCCTGTGCCAACCATGGCCAAGCATATCTGAAGCTACAGATCCCCATCACAGCTGAGGCCATGTGCAGTCCCCACTTGCAGGCAGTGGAAGGCACCAGAGTTGGACCCTTGGCCATGAAAGCACCACAGTCAACATCAGCATTCTGTGGTGGGGAGTTCAGCTCTGTGGCCAGCCCTCCTCTCTGCCTTGGCACGTGGGATTGTTACTGCTCCAGGCCTCCCTCAGCCAGCAGAGCCAAACGTGACAATATGACGGGTCTTGAAAAAAGGGAAACCTTTTAATTATCCTGCCAGAAAAGGTGAGCTGGTAAATGGGTCTTTGCTGCCCAGGGGTTTTGCAGCAGGGAAAAGAAATCAGTCATTCACCACAGTGTTGTTGTGACGGGCCATGACAAACATACTGAGGCAGCTGTGTCTGGTCACAGAGTCATCAGATGGCACAGCCTAGGAAGAGCAGCTGCTCCCTTTTGTTGGGTCAGAGACCCTTCTCCACAGCAGCCCCCTCAGTGACCATTCGTGCCCTGGCAGTGTGACATGATGCATTTCATCAGCTATTGGGAGGATGTCAAGCTCAGTGACACCCGTTCCAGCCAAGCTACATTGTTTAATAAAAAGCACATAATCACAGACATCAGCTGCAGAGGATTAAGGTTGCTTTCTCCCTCCAGTGTATTTTACCTATGTCTCTTTCGCTACATTTTCTCTGCATCCCCAGCCTTTCCTCCTCAGGAGTGCTCTTGCAGTCTTGGTTCTCTCACAGAGAGCGGAGTGAGTGTGTGAATGGTACAACTGCAAAGGAAGGAAGTGGTGTTGCTGATTCAATAGAGTGTGCTTTTCCTTCTGAGTCAGTACAGAACAACTGTCTCACTGTGCTCAGAACATATTAGAACAAGAAGTCTGCCTCTGGTGTGTGTGGGCTTGTGTTTTAATCTCCTGACCTAGAACACGGAAAGGTTGCACAGAAGGGATTTTAATTATCTTGAAAGTTCCTAAAGTCCAATTAAAAGTGTGGAGTCATCACAGCAGGCTACCTATCCACCGTATCACTCTGTGGGCCCATTGCTGTGACATATCCAAAAATCAGGGCATGAACCTGCTTCTAGAAAACAGAATGTGTCAAGTGTTGTTAAAAGCCGTGACATTTTTGGATCACCCAAGATCCTGCCTAGAACTGCAGCTGGACCCCATGAAGACTCATCCAAGAGACAGCAGGTCAGAGACAGCTGGGAGGACAGGAAGAAAATGTGAAGGACGAGGACATAAAGTTATAAAGCTAAATTTCCAGAATTTTCTGCAGTAAGTAGACCAGCGGTAGGAAACCTGCAAGAAAATCCGAGGTTTGCCTGACCACTCAAGACAAATACTGAAGAAATGGAAATTACACAGCAACTAAATTATGAGTTCAATTCAGACTTCATCCCTCAGGCTATCGGGGTGATACCTGGTTCTAACAAGAAGAGATGATTTGCTGGTACAGTGAAAACTAGAAGAAGAGAAGTTGGAAACAACTCCAGCTTGGGAGAAAAAGTCACAGCAATCATACCCATGCAGAGAATCCAGTGGGAGCTTTTGAGTGAAGCAGCCAAGACACTTTAAAGAATTGCAGGGATGCATTCAAATCAGTTCCTGTGTCATGGCTTGGAAAATAGCAAATGTTTTGATTAATATTTTTGTTTGCAGTTTTATTTAAAACATGAAACAGCCTCCAATGTCAAAGTTTCATGCACATTTCTCACAGGCCCAGGCTGGAGGAAATGCGGGTAGTGTCTTCTTTCATGATACTTTCTATTAAGCTCATTTCACCTCAAAGGTTTGGGTGAGTCTGAGCCCTAAACCAAAAGCAAAACTCAAGCAGGCATAAAGGTAAGGCAATGGAAAGTGATTTCCCAAGCCACTGTGAACTGAAACTGCCATGTTATGAACAGTGCAGGTGTCAAAAACACATTGAGCTTACACTGCAGCACCCTGGAGCAGCAAAGGACTCTGGCTTCCAGCTATGAAGTTCTCACAAGCAGAACAGGCTTCTCCATAAACTGGTGAAAGCTGCCCGTGCACCACAAGTGTCGGTCAGGGAACCTGATCCCAGCTGCCGGATGACAACCAGGGATGTCAGTGCCCTGGACGTGCAACTGTGAGGGGTATTTAATTTTCCCAGCAGCCTGCTCTTCATGTTATTGCAGTGCTTTTCATTTGGGCAAGACACAACTGGGATTTTCTTGGGACAGACTTCAGCTCAGTGCCCAGTTCTTGATTTCAGGGTAGGGGTCATAGGCTGAAGGATGCTGCTGCCGTGGATTGGCTGCCTGGTAGACCTCTGTCTCTCTTGAGTACATCTCAAACTTTCATGTAGTACTCTCTTTTTGTAGAGAGTTCTTTTGTGCTAGGGAAGAGAAATTACCAATCTGAGTTTCATGCTGCTTTAAAATAGTCTAGGCCAAGGTTATCTTAAAAAAGTGTCTCAAGGATACAGCTGCAGGCTTCAAACATGATTCAATAGCTTGCTGTCTTTCTGTAAAGTGCTTTCAGTGCTCTGCAGGAACAATGTGGTGCATGGAATTAAGTACAACTCTTTGGAAAATATAAATTAAGCTTCAGCTGAAATACACTGTTCCCAAGGCTTTCTTAACATGAAGCAAGGTGGTCCTAGACTTGAAACGCATTATATTTATACTCTTACCTTCCCATTCCTTACTCCCCACCGAACTCTCCTCACTTGTTCTGCTTTTAAACCACATTTTGAAACACCAGCTTATGGTGTGCACAGACACACAAACACAGAGGCAGAGCCCTCAGGAAAGCTGTTCTATTGCAGCACTTCGTATGGTTTCATGATATGAATGTGCTGCTCTGTGTGCTGCTGCCCGCAGGCTGCGGCAGGAGCCCTGCAGGCCTGGGATGCAGCCTGGCCAAAAGTCATACCGAAACAGGTGAAACTGCAAAAAGAGAAAGCTGACCACAGCTGCTCTGCTGTGCTGCTGACAGCCATCATCTGGGCAGGCTCTGTGTCCCTGCGCTGCAGCTGCCCGCAACCTTGTCTTCACAGGGAGGCCAGTGGTCCCCCAGGTGAGGTGTATTTCAACTCAAAAGCTGATGGCAACCCGTTCGCTGGTTAAAAAAGCCAATGCACTGAAAGCAGCACAGACATCCCCCAGACAACAGGCGTTTTCTGGATGCTGGTTGAATAAATCCGTGGGTGCGAGGGAATGATCAGCCCCACTGTGTGTGAAGCTCTCCCCCTTCAGAGAGCAGCAACCATGAAACACAGGGGCTGTGTGAGGCTTTGCTGTGGAAAGGGAAGGAGGGAAGAAGTGGCTCTGCAGCCACCCTGCCCACATGATACTGTACCAGACAGCAAATATGCTTTTACCCACAGGAACAGCTTTGCCATCCAAAAATCCAGTGCAGGCAGTTAGGCAGACAGGCAGATGCAGAACTTCCCAGTGGGTGGTGGTCCAAGACCGAGCCCGGGGCTGGAGTAAGATGAGCACATTGGGAGTGAGGGAACTGTCCAGCAGGACACAATGGAGGAATTGTCCAAAGGATGGGGACGGAGGAAGATAAACTGTTCTGGCATTTGGACAAGCACCCTGCTTCCAGCAACTTACGGTAAAAGCATTTCAGGGCTCCAAAGGGCCCCCCAGAAGCTGCTTCTGTCGGTGACCCAGGTTCAGCAGGTCTCTGGAATGCATTTCTCACCCACATTCAAGAGAGATTGGCTTGTTTAGTCTAGCAAAATTTAGGAGGAGAGCGCATAGCTTTGTTTTCTGTAAATACACCAGAGGCTGGGGTGGGAGAAGACCTATTCAAACTAAAAGATCCTGTTGGCATGAAAACAAATGAGGGATCAGTTGCTGTATGAGAATATTTGGGATAAAAATTAGGAGGTTTCTAGCTGGCAAGGAGTTTGACAACAGCTGCCTGCAAGGAGAGGGGCCTCTGGGGAATGGCAGTATTTTGAGGATGAAGTTTAAGTAATTTTTGGAGGGGATTATAAAATGTTGGATGAGCAGGGGACTGGGAAGTCCTTTATAGCTGGAATAGAGGCAGAGAAAATGGCACGAGAAAGAGAAAAGCAAGAACTGGAACTGAGCTCTGTAGAGGCAGCTCACAGAGAACAGAGAAGAAAGCATTTCCAGATGGGCAATTGATAAGCCTCACTGAAAAGGACAAAAGAGGCCAAGAGCTTTTGGAAGTATAGGTGAAACATCTCTCACCTTGTCAACAATGTCTGGGGAATTGTCTCTCCGGTGAAGTGGTCTGTATTTATCCATGCACCACCTGCCTGGAAGGCAGTGCTGGCTTGTAAGAAGATAAAATAAAAATCACATCATCCGAAGCATTTCTGTCTTCCAATTACTGCTGTTTGGAACATCAGAGATGCTCTTTCTAGGTGAATCCAAAGGATTTCCATCAACTCTGAAACATAGAAGAAAGATTAAGGAAAATCAGTCTGCAAAAGAATATCTGATGGCTTTCAGCTGGGAATTGCCTCTCTGTACCCATCTAGTTACATTAAAAAAAAGCATAAAATCCTCTGCTGCGGAGAAAACCATGGGTCGTGGAGAGCTCTGTGCATGTGGGAGCAGGGAGTTTTTCCAGTAGGTGATATGCACCCCTCCATACCCAACCTTATGATCACATCTGAGCCATGGCCATGGAATAGGAAATAAAAACCTCTGCTCCAGGAAACACACAATGTCCAGTAGAAGGGTCCCAGATGGCAATGCCTCTTCTGTGTCTCAATGGAACCATCTCCTTTATGGCAAAGAGAAAGTCCTCTAGTGGAAAGATTTTTGAGGGGAAACCACAAAATTTTAGAAACCAGAACCTGCCTAGGAAGGAGAAGGGCTTCGATGTGCCACCCCAGAACAAGTCCCTCAGCTGGTAGGCATAAGACACTTTGATGTATTTTTCCATGTCTGCGTTCTTTAAAACACAGATCTGGGGCCTGGATACACTGGGGGTGGGAGATTGTGGAGCCAAACAGCCTCACTTATTTCTGGGGAGAGAGCAGTGTGCCTAGAGGTATTAATCTGCAAGTGGGAGGGAAGGAGAAAGCTGGGAAACCCAGGCCTGCATCTGTATCCATGTTTCCACATACGCATATATAAAAATACGTATACACACATAGGGAAAACAAAACAAAACAGAACAGTCCATTGCACACGGTCCTCCCCCGGGGAGAGGGCGAGAGAACAAACAAGCGGCAGATGTGAACCATGTCACCGCGCCTAGCGCAGCAGGAAGATCAGGTCCCGTGGTGACAAGGTGGGGTGAGAAGCCACCCGAGCAGGAAGCAGCAGGAGACCCCCGAGGCAGGAGAAGACCACAAGGCGGAGAGGTCCTGGAGGTGCAGGCACACAGGCTGCTCTCCTCCCTTGGCATCACCCCAAGGTGAGGAAGCGCCTGGTGCCAAGGTGGGCTCTGAGCGGTGGCCCTGAGCCCCTCCATGGAAGAACGGATGGGACAGAAAGAGGGCTGCAGGGTGACTTTCTCACAGCTGCAGCAAAGGCCAGAGCTGACCTGCAGCCTTGAGCTTTGTGCCAATCCCAATGCCAGGAAGTGTGAGCTCCTGCACTGCCTGCAAAGAGCAGAAATGAGAGAAAGAGAGACATCTTCCAGCCAGTTTAATCAAAGATAATGAAGAGATCTGTTTCTCAGTTAGATATATCTATTTCTATTTTCCAAAAGAGCGTAAAGGGGCTTGGAGAAGAAACAGGAACATGGGCCCTCTGTCCCTGGCTTACCTTTTAGTGGTGTTCTGTGTTTCCTCGTCCATCCTGGGGCAGTGGTGCTGAATGCTGATAAGGCCAGACTTGGACCAGCCTCAGTCAGACATTTGGTGCAATTCGACTTTAGATAATACTTAATGATTTGTTTTTAGCATCGGGTTGGGGTGAGTTGGGGTATTTGTTGTTGTTGTTGTTGATTTTGTTGTTATTGCTTCTCCCCCTCCTTCTTTTCCAACCAATTAGGTTCAATTTGTTTTGGCAGAGGACATGATTAGTGGGGCTGGGCTCCAGATGGTTGGGCGCTCAGCCGCTCACCATAAATAACACTGGATGAGCAGTGCTCCTGCATGCAAAGCTGGGACACGAGAGGCCCAGGTCGCCAGATTAGAGCATCCCATGCCTGGCTTGGTGGGACTGTACCTGAGCCCTTTGGAAAAGGCACTGACTGACTTTTCCTTAGATACCTCCAGATACAGGTTTGTTTCCACTCCCAGGCAGCCACTGGCAGGGCACCTCTCGCCCAGCTGCTCCCTCCTCTCTGAATTAACTTCCCCTCACTGGATCAGCCCAGAGCTGCAGCTCAGCCTTCACAGACAGGGAGAACGTGTGTCTCCCATTTCCCCTTGCAGCGCCTTTCGGTCTGTCTGAAGATCATCTGATCTTGCTCCTGGTATGGATCCACAAGTGAAGAGGAGCATTCTGTGGGGCTGATGAGCCCAGCCAAACACCAGTGTGGAGTGGGAGTGAGCTGCCACGTGTCCCAAAGGAACAGTCACAGTCAGGCCTGCTGTATTGGCACTGTGGCAGCCACACCCTTGGACATTCCTCAGAATTCTAATGGGGCTCTTTGGGAAGGGGACAGTAGCGTACTGGGTAGAGACAACCTTGGTAAGGAAGCAGATCCAGCAAAGAAACATGGAAAATTTGTCAAAATTTTCCAAAATCTGACACTTTTCAGTGTTTTTTGAACAAATAATGTTTTTATCAAAGCAGTGCCCAACTCCATCTTGTTTCAAAAACTTTAACAATTACCTTCTGTAACACAATGTAAGATCTTCAAAAAGAGAAGAAATTAAAGTCCATGGTTTATTGTTATTTTATTATTGTTCTATCAGTATTTAAGAAATACTCAGTGAATTTCAAACTGAATAGCTATTCAACATTTTACGTTATCTTAGGCAAGCATTTGCTGAGAATGTCTTATGCTTTAGGACAAAGCTGGTTGTTGATTGGTAAGTGACAAATAGAAGGTTCCATTCTGTATAATAAGTTTACCACAGATATAATGTGACTATTGTATTAAAGTTAAGGGGCAGACAGTACAGCAAGGAGGAAGTAGCTATGAAGTGTTAAAATGTCTTTGAACTGAGCATTTCAAGCCTTTGAACCGAGCTCTTTTCCTCCCACCAAAGTGCCACAAGCTGCCCTGTTCTTCCCTGGTGCATGTCAGGTTGCCCAGGGAGTCTCAGTCACTCACAGGAGCACAGCAGAGCACAGCAGACTCACCTGAAACCGGCACCTGCATACAGGGAAATAAACCCCAGTTCAGCTCTCGTGCATAGTCCAGCTCTGCACGCTCACACCTCTGTGCTGGAGGGTTTGCAGGGGCAAAACCCAGATCCCTGTCCCTCACTGAGCACTGTCCCCAAAAGACTCACAAGATGTGCGTGCCTTGACTATTGAGCAATCTCAGGCTCTGCTCTCTGGACTGTTTGCATTGTAAATCCTCACGCCCAAGCTCCCCTCGGGTCTGGAAGATGTCTGCTGTTCTCGCTGAGCTTCAGTCTTTTTGGGGCTATAATGTTAGCCAAGCTCTTGCTCCTGGAGAGGCAGACATAGTGGAGAATGTTATGGCTCTGTCTGCAGGTAGTCAACCCACGATCGGCCCTTTGTAAGGTGAAGATGCCTCTCACGTGGCTCAGCTGCAATTTTGGGCTACAGCTAAGCTCATGCCAGCCTCATGCACAGACAGCTGTTCCCAGGCACATCTTTGCTCGTAACAAGGGAGCTCACTATTCCATCTCTGATCTTCCTGGATAGCCTTTTTACTGACCAGTATCAGGGGGGACCAATGTCAGAAGAGATTCATCTTAGGGAACACTGGACAAAGCTGCTTTGCACATGATCCTGGACACGCTTGCTCCATGCACAAGGCAACTGTTTAGCAGTGTTGCACAGGTGTGGAGTGTTTATACAGGTGAGTGGAGCTGGTCTCATTGCCATGTGCAGAAGGCCAGAGCTGCAGCGAAGTGCTGGTGCAAGTGCTGTAAATGCCAATACAACCAGTCATGTGTGGCCCATCTTGCCTGGAGCACAGGTGTAGCTGCGCCACTCCAGTGATGTCTCACAGGGAACAAAGATAAGATTGTCTTCCAGTCACTGTGTTGTCTCCCATCAGAGATTTTCTGGAGGGATGCCGTAGAAACAAACTTTAGGTCAAACAGAAGCACTGAGAGCCCTGGGAGTCAGTTGTAAATCCCATGGCCATGGTAGGTGTCACATGCAAAGAGGTGGAACAGATGTTCATAACTGATAAGACTTGTTCTGGTCTAGCTTAAAACCTTGAAAATTGGAGATGTAGCAAAGCCTCTGCATATAACACTGACCAGAACCCACAGTTCACAGAGCTGTTCTCACACAGGTTTACGTACAGCTCTATTTTTCTCTGGACCCATTGCAAATCCATGTGTACAGTCACACGTATTTTGCAAAATGCCTGAGAGAACTATGACAGAATCTAAAGGAGTAAGAGATGGAAGTGATCTATCAGATCCATTTGCAATCTCTCATGAGCCAGGCAGAACTTTTCCCTGGGCTATATTCATTGCTTTGCCTCGTCTTGTTTTTAATCACTCAAGCAAAGAGATTAGAACAGCCAGGCAAAGTTATGTCATATTGCTGCAGCAGCAGCACTGGGGAATCTTGTATCTCTGATCAGAACTGAGTCCCACAGTTGTACAATGTATACTTATCAAGCATGTCTGATGTGGTTAAAAAAATCCTATGCAGAAATGCATTTAATTTCTGTAAGTATTTATCTTCCAAGAATTTTTAAGACCTTGCAATAAACACAGCCAAAGCCATCATTCAACAAATTGAAATCACACTTGTATTAGTGTGGTTGCTATATTCGTATTCTATTTAACCCTCATGACTTTATCTTGTAATCCCATAAAGTGTGCAGGTCAACAGAAGTTGCTATCAGAGAGCTGAGCAAGCATTTCTTTTCCATCATCTCCTTCACCACTTCCTTGACCTAAGGCACTTCATCCAGAGATCCCTCACTTAGGCAGAGCACAATTCTTAACATATCCCTCCTGGTCGCCACTGAGAACCTCTCTCATATATTAAGAGAATTCAGTGTTGTTTTCTAAGGTCTTCTTATGGGTCTGCCCTTTTGTGGTGGTGACAGCTTTCAGAAGGGTGATGTTCCACCTCACGCAAACAAAGAGAAACTAATGACTCAGAAAAAAACGTGATTGTAGAAGTAATTTTTTATCATCCAGGGTCCTAGTTTTCTTCCTTTGAAAGCATAAAAGAGGAAGGTCCCATCCCAGCAGCCCAAAGAGATTGCAGCAGAGGCAAGTTGCAATGTGCACGCCATGCTCTTGTAGCTGGGCTCACATAAGGCATTAAGGAATCAGTTCTTACAGCCAGAGACATGAGTCTCTGAGAATAAATACCCAGTGTATTTGCTAGCTCAGTTGCATCTAATCAACAGACACGGCTTTTTTGTTAAAGTAACCCAGGAGCTTTCTGGGGTCAACAGAGCTAAACAAAACAACCAGCAAAAACAGTGTGGTCTAGGAAAGAGCAAGATTTTTTCAAAGCTCAGCTCCCCTTGGTGTTACGGCTCCTGTATGGAGGGATGAAAGTGTTTAAGTCATCAGAAAGAGCAGGCAATGACCTGCAGTAAAATACACGGCCTGGTGAGATATGTCTCATCTTGCTAATGACCTCCAGAGCTGGGTCAGCAGATGCCGCTGTGGGGGACACCATCATCTGTGAGGCATCAGACACAGCTCTGCTGTCTTGGCATGCCTCCATCCTCACTGCAGCCCTGGGCACACGAGCCCCACGGAGGCCCAGTGAGGGCAATTCAAAGTTTTGGAAATAACACCCAGCAGTGGGGATTCTTCGCAAACTTTTCAAGAGAACAGTCTCACCAGAAGTCCAGTCTTTCCTATGAGCTGCAGGTCGTGAAACCCACAACCTCTTTGAAACTGTTTGGCTGCAGTCACTTACCCTTTCTTACCAGAACTACGTAAAGGCACCAATAAAAACAGAGTGAAATTATATGGACATCTCAAACTTGCAAAAAAAACTTTGGGATTTTGCCTAGTCAAATACTTGAGCTAGAAATTTCAGGGCAATTGTAAATTTTAACCCAGCAAGCTCATCCTATTTTTTTCAGGCAAAGCTGGCATTTTTCTGCCCTTAGCACATGGTTCTGCCTAATGAGGATACAGAGCAGGGCAGCCCAGAGCCAGACTGATGCCTGGCCCAGTAACCATCTTCTGGCATGGAGAAAAATGGCCCAGGATTGATGGGTTGAGAGCATGGTGCCAGACACATCCTGCTGCTCCAGCTCATCTTGGATCTATCTGGATACCCTTCCTCCCTGCCCAGCTGGCAGATTGCGTGGACTGCAACAGAGGAAACTGGGGCACAGGGCAGAGCTTGCTCTTTGTGCAATATAGGAGCTAATCTCATTGCTGCAGAGTGAAATTTGGTTGCATGAAGGCTTTTGAGCTTAGGCCCCTATGTCCCAAACAAAAGACTGTTTCTAAGTGGCCCAGAGCCTTCTCCAGATCTTGTAACACTGGAGTGTTGGAGGTCTGAGACCCACACTGCCAGGTATAGCCAGGTTCCTGGTCCTCAGGTCCTCCCAGGCTGGGACTTGGCATTGCTGCCATGTGCAGAGAAGCACTCTAGGTATTTCTCCCCCATTAGCATGTCCCTGCAGCACAAGTCTCATTTCAGCACAACACGTATTGCTAAACCTACACACCTTGTAATCCTCACCCTCTCTGGAAAGAGAGAAAACCCGGTGCACAGCAGAGATATGCCATGCACAGCCCTCCCCACCAGCAGCGGCCATCTCAGCCGGAGTGGTTGGGGTGCATCTCAGCACCTAAAGGTACCCTCTCCCCCCAAAAACAACGAACTTTTAAACTTCGGGCCCTAGATGAGGGGGTGGGGGAGGGGTGGAAATGGCCCCGTTGCTTCACGCTGCACATTAGCAACCGAGTTCACTTCACAAACACAAGGTGCGCTGTCAGAATAGCCCGGGGCAAAGTTTGTACTTTGCTTGAATTCTAACTTTTGTTTACCAAGGTAATAAACCGGTCTTCTCTTCCAGGTGTAAATGCTATTATGAAAAGGCATATTTGTGTTTCATCTCACCTCAGATGTACAGTATGTGCTCGCATCCTACACTGTGTGTACAGCCCACATTGCTCCAGAGCCAGCAGAAGAAAAGACAAGGGGTAAAAATAAATAGCCCCACTCTGCCCTCATAAAACAGTGTGTTCTGTAGAATCTAGGAGTTTAATTGGATCTCTTTGCATTCAGACCCTGTGTGCAGCCTTTGCTTTACTCTTTGAGGGCTAGGCCAGGCCTTTCCTGCATCCCTGTGGTCTTCCGCATCAGTGCAGCTGGGCAGACCCGGTGCAGGGAGCTGACGGGGATTTCATTTCATGCAGACAAGCTGATCTCTAAAGAGTGGAGTTTAATTTCCACCAAACTAGTTGGGCTGCCAGTTTGACTCCCTCCCCCTAAAACTGCCTGCATCTCCACCATGCCACGTGCATTGAGATGTGTTGTGTTTGGTGTAATCTCACTGAAACGGATGGGAGAGGAGAAGGAGGTGGGGGGTGAGGGGGAAAGAGAGAAAAAAGCCTGGCATTGTGTTTTTCTTGCACTTCACCTCCTGTTCCTGGTGTCGTGCCCACTTGGCAAGATTTAGAGATAGCAGATGAGCTCTGGATAAAAATGACCTAAATGTTTCCTCATCCCTTCAAACCTGTTTGGTGGCCTTCTGTCTCCATGCCACTGGTAGCCTGGCCTGGCTGCTGTGGCTGCCACCTGAATGCTACTGAAAACCAACACCACGAAACCTGCAGCTATTGAAACAATCATAGCCCCAGTCCAGAGTGTGGATCACCCTGCACAACATGGCATGGCACAGCATGGCATGGTGGGCATGGGTAAGAGCACTGCCTGCCCAACCAGTGTGCCCACTCCTGGCATCACCTCACTCCTCTCACACTGAGCTTGTAAAATTTGGTGAGATGACACCTTGAATAGCTAAGTGTGAAATGCCAGGCTTGGATGGGGCCTTCTCAGAAGCTGCCCAGCTGCAGGTCAGCAGTTATTTCCTTCCTTGCCTGCTGTAGCCCTCTATGAGCAAATTTAAGAGAGCAATAACCGCACAATAATTTCTTTTTCTTTTTTACACAAACTATTTATTCTATTAAAAGCCTGTGCCCATAACTCCATCTGTATTACAGAAGAGCTGCTTCAGAGAGGCAAAGAAAGGGTCTGAAGAATCCCACCGTGTAAGCAGTGCGTGGTGCTGGCCCGCTGTGCCCAGCGCGGGCGCTTTCTCTGAACGCCTTCGCTCCTGAAATCAGCAGCCCCACGGAGGGAGCCGGGCCGCCAGTGCGGCACAGGTCTGAGCCTGCCCCGGCCCAGACGCCTTCCCCACCCCGGTGTTTACACCGAAGTGCTCGCTCCGGCACAGGCTGAAACTGAGCCCTGGCTCCTGCACCCAGCAGGGCCCTGGCACACTCTGCTCCCCTTGGGCAGTACCGGGGTCTGGACCCCTTTGGTGCTGCCCGACCCTCCATGGACCTTGCACGGTCCTTCCGGTGCCAGCACTGGACTCGAGTGAACACAAGGCAAAGAGCTGTGGTGCAGATGGAAGAATGGAGGTCCCCAGCTGCACGTGCTCGTGCTCCTCTTTGCTTCTGGAGTCACAGAAGCTGGTTTAGGGTTAGGGTATTTTTCATATCCACAAAACTCATTGAAGGTTCTTAGCAGCTTTCGCACTTTCTCTTTTATTTTTCCACCTCCAATATTCCTCTATACTTCCACAGTAGGGCTAGAAGGAACATTGGTCACAGGAATGCAGTCCTCCCCATCCATCGAACCCAAGCATGACCAGCAGCTCTGCTATCCCTTCGCACAAAATTTCACTCAACCACATGAGCTGAGGGAGAACATCCTCAGCAGCAGTGACTTTGAACAGGCTCCTTGCAGCAGTGGAATGAAGAGCCCACATCTGACCCATCATAACCCAGGAGTGGGGAGCTCCTTCCTATTTAGGAGGGGAAACTGGCACTACCCAGGGAACTGGTGTGTGCTCAACTCCTCAACAGGGACTTATTGTGAGTGAGCTACTGGTGAAGGATGGGAACCTCACATGTTTCCCCACGTGGTTAATTCCTGCCATGGTGCCTTCTTGGATTCACCCACCCTCTGGAGCTGGGTGGGGCAGAGGAGGACACGACTGGGTCCACCTATGCCCTCCCAAAGAAGGAGCGACGTGTCACCCCAGTTTGGGAACAGGCGTGTTCAGTGGCCAGATCAAGGTGTGTTAGGAGGCCTAGAACTAGTTTGACATGGGCTATTATTTCATGGCATCTCAACTATATTCCACATGTCCTTTAAGCGCTCCAGCGAAGTAATGGCCCAGGCCAGCCTTTCCAATTGTGTTCTCCTAACACGTCAGTTTGGTTCTTCCAGAACAGGGAGGGGGTGGCTTTTTGCCAGCATTATGTAAGGAGCAGCGGGATTGCGTCAGTTCAGTTGGTCGCAAAGGTGTAAAATAGGCTTTATTGGTAAGTACTGCACCGGGAAATTTCTCCAGAGGCACCTGTGCATATTTTACAAGGAACTTGTCCTTATCTAGATTTAGGGTCTTCTGGTATCCTCTTTCTTCTGGATACTTCTGTTCTCAGAAATGCTTGGGCAAAGGTGAATGTTTGCTTTCATGCGGAAAATGATAGGAGGAGGTTGTATGTCCCTTCACTGATGCTGCATAAAGTGCTTGAGTTGCTCTACTGACCTGTGATTTGTGCAGCCAGAGACAGGTGCTTGTTTTAAATCAGTCCCCAGGTGCAAACCTGGGACACTTGATGGACCCATCCAGTCCTCCTAAGAGTGACAACAAGACCATATGACTGCAACTAAGAAGAATTGCTCTACTTGAGATCTTTCTAGAGAATTAAACAGCAAGTAACATCTGTTAAAAACACAAGCTATTTGACACAATTTCACAAGTAGGAAAGATCATTGCATTCCACATGTCCATGTGGGATAGGACCTTGTGTCTTTTAGGGAAAGTGAAAAGTGAAATAGCATTTAAAAGTGGTCAGAATGTGACTCACTGTAACTCCAGCAACACAAAGAGAAATGGCAAGCTCACTTTGTTCCTTTATGTCCTATACGTTTAGCATTAACCGTATGGAAAAGGCTTTACAAAACCAAGGCCTGATCAGTAGCTAATGCATTCCCAGGTTCAATAACAAGTACACTTTGTACATCAGAGGAATGGCAGACTGCCCAGAGCTTTTGGGCAGATGCTGTTTCTAAAGAAATTAAATGCATGAATAGATAATAACCAAAGAAATCCCTGCTGGAATAGAGAAAGGACAACCTCCTTCTGATAAAATCAAGTTCTTGCTCAATCATTCCCCACTTGAGTACGAAGACCAAATTGAGTCAGTCATGAAGGTCCTGGAGTCTACAAATAAATGGTTGGGCTTCTTTTCTCTTCATCATGCTGTACATTATCCTAGGAACTGTCAAAACACAGCAAGAATGACTTCTCTGTCCCTTCCAACAAGAGGGACATTGCAGGAAGTCAGATGGCTCTGCTAGGCTGAAGGAGTTTCCCAATTCTTCCTCAGGTGGTTACCTCCAATCCTCTAAGGGCAGAAGGGAAGGAGGAGAGGAAAGTGTGTTTAACCTGTGTCCTCATCATGCAAACAGAGGATTCAGGCGAGGAAGACCTGCAGGACAGCAAGTGGGAGCAGGGCATCAGTGGTGAAAAGATGAACATGAGATTGGAAAGGAGTGGGTGAGCTCTGACGTGGAAAGGATTGAGGTGAGGGTCAGGGTCAGAGGAATGGAGAGAGCCAACCTCAAACCAAACCATCCGGGTATTTCAATCCTTGATTCCAGTCACGGCACAAGACAAATTCCTCAGCTGGCCTTCCCCACTACTGAATCTCCTCCCTGTGCTGCTGTCAGACCCTCTCTTCATTGCCAGACCACCTTTGGCTGGTCTCACTGGAAGTCCTGTGGGAGTCAGACAAATACTTGGCCGTGCTGCATCACCTCCCTGGCAGGGACAGTTTATACATACAGCCGGACTCAGAGAGTGGGGGGGTAAAGTGTGGATGGGGAAGAAAAAACCAGCACCTGAGTATTGGGATGAAGCTGTTGATGTTGATGTTGGTGTGACCACTGTCAGCTGCTGGTACAGGGAGGTGGTCAGAGGCACCTGTTCTGTGCCCTGGGAACCAGGCTGCCGGTACCATATGAAGGGTCTGGGAAGCTAAGAGATGTTTCACTAAATCTTTTCCAAGGGACAGAGTCCAAGCCTTGCTTCTCTTCCCTCTTGTTTCCCATGGTCCATGGGGATGGTATAGCCTCACAATGTCCCCTCCAAGGCCACAGGCCCTGGATGCAAAGGACAGCAGCTGTTCTGCCCAGGGTCCGGCTCTGGAAAGAAAGGGACAGAGCTTAAGATACAGCTCAGGACTGGGAACCTGGCACACAGCTGTAGCTGAGAGGCAGGTGGAGATGCCCTGAGCAAAAGGTGAGACACCTTTAGATGTCAAACAAGTGAGACAGTTTCTCAGCAAGCCCACAGGCTCATCCTTTGCCTCCTGGTGAGGAAGTCCAGGGGACTAGCTGTAGTGCGATTGCCAAGGCAAAAGCATGCTATAGGTGACAGCACAAGGCCAAGAACATTTTGCACACAGGCTTGGTGCTCCATCCAATGTGGTTCTTGACCATTGGGACCACTGGGGCCACTGGGATGCTTCTGAAATGCCTCACAGGGAGAGGGAAATTCAGTGCAACACTGAGAAATTCAGTGTAACCAGTCATTGAGGATAGCTGCAATATCTGGTGTTCCTGGATCTCACTCAGTCTCTGAAATACATTTATGATCTACGTGACAGGTGGTTTATTTTCAATACCTAGAGCATAGAAGGCATGTGAGATGATGTGCTGTCATCCAGAACACTTTATTCTTGTTTAGTGCCAACTATGTTACAATATCATTTTGATGTCACCATTTCCTCCCGCTGAAATAAAAAAAAAAAAAAAACATTGCTAGACAACATTTCCCAGCAGGGAGACTTCTGGGTTTATTTTCCATTACACCTGCTTTTTATTACTTCATTGGCTTGTTCAGAAGAGGGGGGAGAAAGAAACTAGAAGAAAAATGAATACATTCCTATAATTTTTAATCCTTTTAGTTATAAAAGATCTGAACAATCCTTTAAAAAATACCTGACTTCGAAGTGTCAACACATAGCTGATGTCATAAAGTATTCATGGGGGCTGGGATTAATGCTGGCATATTTTAAACTGATTAAATTTGAGAACCTGATGACTAGAGCTGGATTTTCATTATTCCCCTGATATGAGCAGAAAGTTTCAGAACTTGAGAGTTTCTAAGTATCCAGCACATCTCTGTGGAGCCCAAACAAATGGCCCTGGGAAAGCAATAACGGGTGGTCCCCAACCGTGGGTACACAGTTTCTTTAGCCGCATCCCTCAAACCCAGTTACTCACACACAACACTTTCATCCTGATTTGTTCCACGAATCTGCCATGCTACGCTCTGCAAGCAGCCGTCAGCTCCTTCATTCCTAGGAGTCTCTCAGGGAGCAGCTGCAGGTGCAAAAGCATTTGCCAGCTGTGCAGGAAGAAAATGGTGCCTGGCGGGGCCAGCCAAACCATTGCCAGCTCCCTGCTCTGTGGCTCTAGGAGACACACACACATTTCTGAACACCCTCTCTAGCCATTTGTGCTGCATTTGCTACAGCACTGCACATGGGACTGGATGCAGGCTCCTACCTGCGAAGCATCATGACAGAGATGTGGTAAACCAAAGCCTCCAACACCTTTGGGAGATGCTGCTGCACGCAGAGAAAGTCTGAGTCCTCTTAAAGGAAGTGTTTCCATTCAAAATATTGTCCCTGCTGGAGTCTGACAACCCAGCACCAGCTCCAGGCCTCTCTCAGGACACCTGTCCTCAGGAAGAGTTTTGCTCCCAGAAGAGAGAGCTCTGCAGAGGATTGCTCTGCACAGTAACCTGTCATGAGGGTTCGTAAATGAGCTCTGCAAGGACACAGCTCTCCTGGGCAACACTTCAGAGTGTATGGGCTGAAAAAGGCCTGAGCTCTGCAGGGAGCCCTGGGGACATGGGTCAGGGGTCAAGTGTTCGACTGCTGAGCAGCTCCAGCCCCAAAACCCACAGGCAAGAGGAAGGGATGGAGCAAGGGAGCCTGGGCCCATCTTGGATCATCTTGCTCAGGACCTTCCTCACTCAGTCAAGTTGCTCCAGCACAACCTGGCAAGACAAGACTCAAACTTCCCAAAGCAACACGTGTTGAGCCGGGCTCCACATGGCAATGACATGAGAGAAATTCCCCAAACCTTCCTTCTCTCTTCCTCCTCCTCCTTCTTCTCTTCCTCTTCGCCAGCCCTGGCAGCACATCTCTGCAATGGCCATGTAACAACAGCACCCTGGCTCTTGCCCAGCAGGGCTCCCACTGCATCTGGCATTTCTGGGCATGGGCCTCCCGAGTACACCCATCTTAACTGACCCACATCTTTCCACAGGCTGTTTCTGGGGCAGCGTGAGCGTGTTTTGCTAGTGCTGCTCACATCGCCCCTGCCCTGATAGGGCAGTTTTCCAGGCAGGGCAAACATTTCATCATCATCTCCTTCGTGTTTCTTTTTCTTTCTCATTTCCCTTTTTTCCACCCCCATGTTTTTTTCCTTCAATATTGCCTAACCTCCACCTGGGTGCAGGCGGTGGGGTGAGCTCACTGTGCTGAGCCCAACCAGCCCGAGGGCCATGCAGAGCCATCCTCCTCCACCCTCTGGGAGGCATGGGGACTCTGGTGGGAGGCATGGGGCCTGAAGAGTCCACACTGAGCCACTCCACCCAGGGACACAATCCTCAGCTGCCTTGCTGCACATCCCAGCATGGCACTGGGTGGAGGGAGCTTAGCCGTTTCCATCAGCGTCCCTGATGAGAAGACACAGCTCAGCAGAGAGCAGAGAAAAGCACCAGCCCCACCACTGTCCTCCACTTGACTGTGGGAAACCAAACCTTGCACTTTCCTGGGGGTGTGGGAGGCACACAACTACCGGGGTGAGCTGCTGCCTTCCTGCACCTTCTCAGCTCGTACCTCCCAAGAGACACAGTGGGAGCTCTGGTGGCAGAGCTCACCAGGAAACGGTGCTTTCTGCAGGAAAAGCATTTTTTTTTCTTCATTATTTTCTGTTTCTGCTCTTATTATTTTTTGGAGGGGGGAGGGGAATTGAGCTGGGGGATTTCTCTAAAAGTATATGTTACTGGGGAAGAAATATCCATTTTCTGTCTAATCGCGAGAATTTTCTTGATGCAGACAAATATCACTTCCCAGAGGGCTGAATTGCTTCTGCTTCCAGTTGCTGAGAACTACACTTTGTTAGATGGGAGTTTGATGAAAACCTTAAGTGGTGGCAAAAATGGAAATTTTGCAGAGATAGCTGCTGGAACCCTCTGAAAGGTCATGCTTTGGTGATGGAAAAGAGTTTAAAAAACTTTCTTTGCACCAGATCTTTCAGCAGGATGACTTTGCAAGAGAAGAAACAGGTTAGGAAAACAAGATGACACCACTTTCTTAGGGACAGACACAATGAGGAAAGGTGGAGAAGGAATGAAGGTTGCCCAGTGCTAGACACAGGCAGGAAGAGAGACCTGGGACTGGTGGCTTGAGAGCATGGCTGGGGTTTTGCTTGGGGACTTTAAGTCTTCTAATTCTAGATTCAGTACCAGTAAGTTGCATTTTTCCCAAAAAAATATTGGTAGAGTAATTCAGAGTGCTACAAAGGTGCTATGCAAATTTCTGGTGGGAAATACAGCTGTCTCAAAACATTGATAGCCTGTGGTTTCATTTATGTGGTGGATGTTAATGTGTCTAATGATTCTGAGCAGAGATGTCTGAAAAAATGAATTTGGAGTTGTTTTGTTTCATAAGCAGTTCTGAAAAGCCAGGAAGGAGGGAATTAGTTCAGATTGCAACTAGGACTATTAATTTAAATTACAGAAAATGTGAAAGGTGAGGAGAAAATACTGTGCTTTGATTTGGAGCTATTTACAAGTAAAATAGAGGGGAATTTTAAACTGAAATAAACATTGCAAATGTACTTTCTTGGAATTTTTTTTCTCAGGACAAACAGTTTAGTTCAACCAGCACTAATGCTCAAAACTATTTGTCACCAAATTTGCATTTTTCACACAAGAGAAGTTTCAGGTGAGATAATTTCACCCATTCCCAGCTCTGAGCCTGGGAATCGAGGCTATGTCCCAGCCTTTCACCATTGTTGAATTAACTCAACTGGACATTCATACCAAACCTCTCACTGCTGAGGATACATCTCCAGACCAGGCTTTCCACATTGCATTTGGGCAGCTCTGTCCATTTAACATTTTGGCAAGGTTTCCCCCCAGTGTGGTGTCACATAGAGAGAGCTCAAGGGGCAGGTGGAGGTCCTCCAGCTCTTGGCAGAGTTCGTGTGGCTCACTCTCCTTCCCACAATGGCAGAAGGCACGAGGCCAGTCCCTAGTGAAGGTCGGGGAACCCACCCCAAGTCATGATCCCACACTGAGACAACCTGTTCCTACCCCACAGCAACCAGGTCATGGGTCTAGAGACAAAAATGTCACTCCCAAACACTCAACATGAGGTCCCCACCTCACATGCACAGCTGCAGAAAACCAACCCTTCAGGCTTTGCTCCCTGGTGAAATTCCTTTTCCTAGTGGGGGATACAGAGGCCACTTCCCTGCACCAGTATCCAGGGCTGGAGGGGATGAGCATCCTCCCAGGGGATGAAGGCAGGTGGTCACACATCCCAGCCTGGCTGCACCTTGGCCAATCCTGTCTTTCTGAGGTCCCAGTGAAAATGGCAGTGGTCAATAAAAGCAGGTAGCCCAGGTTAGGAGCAACATTTTTCTAAGAGGTAAGTTAAATAAGAGGAAATGGTTTTTCATCTGAAATGACCTGAAAATCTGGTTTGTAGCCATGTACATTAACTCTTTATTGGCAGCAAGGTTTGGAGACACCCCTAATGATTTTCATGAACCTTTCAGAAGGGAGTAGAACAAAGCAGCTTGGGAAATGGTTCCTATTTTCTGAAATGTCTCAAAAACCACATTAGGAGACCCTGAATTTCCCATGTTCCAGAAGCTAGGCAAAGGAACTTTAATGAACCAGACATTTTTAAATCCAACCTCGCATTTTTTCCCATCACTTTAATCATTCCCTGTGACTTGCTACCCAAACAACGAAGCAGTGTGCTGGGACCTGAGAACCATTCATTAATGTTTACAAGACACTGAGATAATAGGGGGAGAGAGGCATAGAGATACCACATATGAATAAATGATAGCAATAATATGTTCAGTCTCATTACTTGATTACTCATGCTCTGAAATCTGAGCAGGTGCATAAGTTTTTACAGGTTTGGGCCTTGGTTTGGTCCAAGGATACTTTCAGGTCAGGCTGTTAGCTCCACGAATGAAGCACTCCCTGGATCCACTCGGCTGCTGTGGGTAGGAAGAAGGAAGCTGTCAGATATCAGGAATTTGGCAGTATCACCATGCTACTTAAGTCATGCTAGTTAACTGGAGGAAGGTCATTCACCAAAACACTGTGTTGATAAATGCCACAGAAGTGTGGAGCTGGGGAGGTCCAGAGGAACAAACATTGTTTAGGATTTACAGTGCAAATTGCTCTAGGAACAGAAAAATGTCTTTCCATTTTTCCTGATCCCAGACATTCCTTGGAGCATAGGCCATGGCTGCTTTATTTTTAAAATCAACAAGTTCTTCTGAAGAAAAAGCATTTGTTGACCTCGTGACTGCCACAGCAGAAAGCTCCGTCCCCTCACAGTCAGGCGATGCGCTTCCTGCCAGCTGGACTCACTCACTGCCTAAACCCTGCCCCAGCGAGGCACAAGCTGCCTCTTATCCACCAGCCTGGGCCGGAGCAACAGGATTGAGACATTTCAAGATATCATCTGGGAAAGCAAGATAAATCCAGGTGAGTTGATTTGTCAGTCTCTGCAAAGCACGCAGCTGGTGCATGGCCCCTGCAGCTCCGTCTGTGCCGAGCCCACCCAACCCTGGGCAGCCTCACCTGGGCACAGGGGGCTGCCCTGCAAGGTCAGGGGGAGCCTACAGCCTCACTGAGCTCTCATCCTGCACACACACCACCATGCCTGGGAGGCACCAAGGCCACCCTTCCTAACAGTGTCGTCATTGCATCCTATCAGCAACCCCAAGGGTCTTAAACCAACTGGATTAACCATATCAAAGCTGGATTGTGCAAGAAAAGCAACTTCTTTCCCCTCATCATGAAGCTGGTTACAGTGTGAAGGAAACACCAGCACACAAATTTTACAAGGAAAAGTGTTTCACTCCAGAAAAATGCAAAACTGATACTCCTTCCGTTTTCCAGCTGTGTTCTTGTTGTCCCTTATCTCCATAAATAAATCACAGCATGCTGTGCCTGAAGGCTGTGCCCCATCACCAGGCTGCACCACCACCTCATAGTTCCAACTTTCTCTGTGTTTTCAGTCTAGTTCTGTACTGGCTACTTTGTACCAGTTGAAACACCTTATCTCCTTTGCTGGATCAAGGTCTCCTCTGTGTGTGTTGCAGTTCAGCAGTCTGGCATGTAGAAATGGCAAGTTTCAGCTATCACCAGCTGTTCTGGGTCTCTGTCCAAGACACACCATGCGTCCCTCCAACAGGATTTCTTTACAGACTGGCTTAAACCTCACCTACCTTGCAGCAGGGTATAAGCCCTTGCTTCCTACTAAGGATGTGTTCAAGCTGTTCAGGCCTGTGTCTCCATGAATAAGCAGCCAAGTGGGGAAATTCAGCCTGACACATGGGGCTGGCAGAAGTGGTGCTCGGAAAGCCCAAGGAGACAGGAATAGCCAGAAGAACCCCAAACAGGGGTTGTGTATGAACACCTGCAAGGCTGGTGCTCACACCTGAGGTAGTCATCTGGGTGGTCTGTAGAGGTACCAACCTACCACGGACTGCTCCTTTAGTTGAAGGGCCTCTTTGGAGCGTCACTTTTTCTGCACCCATTACAAAAGCAGCAGAGTTATCCAGCCCCTGTGACAATGCTCTCGCTGGGGTACCTGCCCAGGTTCAAACTGCAGCCCAGTGACAGGTCTAGAGGAGAAGCACCCCACACCATCCACCTGCTCCCCTCTTCACAGCCACTCGTCCCCTCACCAGCTCTCAGACAGCAGAGGCTGTCCAAGTCTCCAGACTGAAATTCTCAGTATTATCATTACTGTCACAGCATCTAAAGAGGACCCAACCAAGAACAAAGGACTTGTTTAGCTGGATCCTACACATCTCATGTGTGCTTGAAGGGAATTTCTCTGCCTGTGAACGCACACACCAAGTTCCTGGTCTTTCAAACTCTTACAGGCATTACCATAAAACCTCTGAGAAATTACACGGAAAGGAAAATGACCAGGCCCTACAGAAACTGCCTTTTCCTGTCCCCAAGTTTAATTAATCTGTCTATGGGCTTGAGCTGTTCTGAAACACCTCGTGGAAGATGAAGGCAGGACAGGGAGAGCTCAGGAGGTGTTAATGACCCATGGAGAGCACTACTCAGCTGGTGCAGGAGCTCTGCTTGTTGCAGTCCTGTGGAGCACATGCTGCTCTGGGAGGCTGTCCTCACATGTGGCTTGTGTTTTCTGTGTATTCGATTGTTCTCAGTCAATGAACGAGTCTGAATGTCTTTGCTGAGAGACTCCCTATCAAGGCTGGAGTTTCCTTGTTTTGCATTTCTGCTCATTTCATAAACATATCGACTATTCTTGAGCGTTTTTTTCCATGGAGCTCTACGCCTGTGTGGGACAGCTGCAGTGCTGAACCCTCCAAAGCCACATCTGCAGAGGGACTTGGAAGTCTGTGCACTGCCTCCCTCAAAGGCAGCACTGGGCTCTGCAGTGACCCGCTGTGAACCACCACATCAGTGGTGCTGTGCCAGCACCTTCGTGCTCTGAGCATTCTCCAGCCAGTTCTCTCACTCTCAGAGCTAGACCTGATCTGTGGAACAGACCTGCTCCCTCCCGAGGGAAAGCTCTGCACTGTCATCTTTTTGCCTTACCCAGACAGACAGACCGATGAACTCTTGAGATACTGGGAATGCTGGCTACTAACAAGGTTGGCCAATGCTTGGGATGTCTGGGGGCTTCAGGCATCTTAGCTGAGCTCTTCCTGCTCAAGAGAAGGCTAATTAATCAGCTCTGCTGTTCTGGCATCACCCAAAAGTGAAAATACTTTCTGGCAGGGCAGCAGGCACAAAATTAGCTGCTGCATTAAACTGCCAAATCTCCTTTACTCCTTTATTAGTTGCATTTGGTGATGATGAGGAGTGAGGCATTAACCGGTCCCTGATGGATAAAGAAACTATTACTCTGCTTTCTCTTTGCAGCTGGGAAGAGGAAATAGGTTTTATTACTGAGATTTCCTTGAAGACATTCACTTGACTTTGTGGCATCAGAGACGGAAGAGAAATGAAGAACACAGGAATCTTGGCACAGCAGGAGAGATTGTGCACGGATAATAACAGAGAGAAGCACCAGGTCAATCGGGAGCTGAAATATACTTAGGTGATTGAATCCTTGTGTCAGTTTGAAGCTTTGACGATCTGCTGGGCTCAACTAATTTCAGTATTACAGCCAGGATCTCTGTGCTGGCACTGAAGGCCTAAACCAGGGAACTTGCTGGGAAGACACATTTGGGATGGATCAGAATGGAACAGAAGAGAATAAAATAGAATAGGAATGATAGATTATTAACTTTTTGTTTTTTGGTTTTGTTTGGGTTTTTTACCCAAGATTAGATTTAGAACTTACCCATCCTTGTTTTAGGCCTAGACCCCAGCTAACATGACATGACCCTACTAAAGGAAGGTGCTGACTGGAAGAGCCCATGCAAATCACAGTCCTTGCCCTGAAATCTCAGAGGGTTAATTTTGGAATGAGATACTGAGTTTCCTAAGGGATAATCCCAAATTCTTGAGTTTGCTACCTATTTGTTAGCAAGACAAACACAGCCTGGACACAGATGTCCAAGAGATCTAGAGCAGACCGGAGCAAAAGGGCAGAGCTGGTACAGAGCTGACCTAAGCATGGTGGGGGACCAATGGTCTGTGAACCAGCACTGGGAGGAAACTGGAAGAAACACCCTAACCATGTGGGGAAAGAGGTCCTGTGACAGGCAGACAGAGGCAAAAAGCCAACCTGGCCAAAGAGGATGTGGTAACCCTGGACTGTGGGGACCAGGCCCCAAAGCCCAGCAGGTCCCTCCTGTTCTTGGTCACTGAGGGACCCTTCTCATCTCATGGGCATGTGGAGCCCAGTCAGGAGGAGGGTTGGGAAGAGGAACCACATGAAACCATCTTGTCCCATCACTTCTGACAATGAGGAGAGATGACATGGGCAGGTGGCCAAGGGATATCCTCCTGGACAGGGTGTATTTGAACCTCCTAGGAGGAAAAGTTCAGGCTCCTGGCTCAGGAGCTGGCCCAAATATCAGCACGGCATGGTGAGATGATAGGCAGGTCAACCAAGAGGCTGGCAGAGGCCAGAGCTTTACTTCTGGTAGCTCTTGCTGGCTGCTGCTCAGGGCGCCGCCCCCCCGCTCTGCTGTACCTCCAATCCTCTCGCCTCCCTCCACCTCACTTTCCACATCTACGAAGTGGAGCTAAAGCTAATTACAGCCACTAGAATGGAGCTGCACCACTTGGCTTTACCAGTGTTTCAAAAGCACCCAGACATGAAAGGTGCTTGAGAGAGCAGAGTATTGTTATTACTAATAATTACAAAAATTAACCAAATATTTGTCTAGCAGCATCCATCCCCGCTGCTGCTTCTTACATAAAACACACACATGCTCTGACTGCCAAGCCAAAGCCCCAGAATCACTACATCAGCCCTACGGTATCGAGAAGAGGGGCAAAAATTGCCTTAGGTCTAAAAAGGGTTGTCTGTTCCAGCAATTAATTTAATTGTCCTAAATATAACCCAGGTATAGTGCAGATCCAAATTGCTGGCTGCCAACAAACCCAAACAGGGCCCAGAGGCTGCAAGGCAGCAGGTTAAACGCTGCCTCTGAAGCTGCTGGGCTGATCCTGGCACACGAGTATATTTTCTCTTGGTATTCGCCGCCGCTTGCTGCTGTGGAGTTGAATTCTCGTAAAATGTTTATCAATGCCTGGGCATCTTCCAAACCAAGAAAGGGTGTGTTAGAAGTGTCCCCTTGCAGTCAGCAGAGACTGGATTTCATCACTTGTTTTAATTCCCGTCTTCATAACTTTATTGCTTTTTTTTCTCCTGTTTTCTAATAAGCTCTTCTAACACCTAATGAAATCAGTTCTTTTTTCCTTCTACTTACCTCCCCCTGCTGCCATCGCGATTACCTAGACTAGAAAAATACAGAGCACGGGGTCCTGCAGGCTGAGGTTTTAGTGACTGATTTCAACTGACGTGAGCAGAATCAGCAATAAACTTCAATGTCATGGTATTTTGATTCCTCCCTCTTCCGTATTGCATGAAATATCTGAAAGGGACAAATGCCAAGGAGTGAGAAGAATTCTTTTGGGTCTTATAACCAAAAATGAAACTAAGAAAGGAGCCATTTCCAGAGGGGGAGATGCAGTCAGCTGTGCAATCGTTATCTGTAATAGATGGCATCTCTCACTGACGTGATCTCTATTATCCTCCTATCTCAGCATCTCACAGGCTTTAATGGATTCTTCCCTCCAGCATCTTTTCAAGACTGTGCCATTGTCCTACACACAGTTTACTAACTGGGACCAGAAGCACCAAGAGGCCAAGACCCAGCTTCCCCAACCTGTGCTGGCACTCAAGTTCCTGTCGGTCACTGTCTAAAAACCCATCTGTAATCTGGGCACTACATTATTTAACTGGAAATTTATTTGCGAAGGTAAATAAAGTGCTCTGTGACCACAGAGAGGCAAACAAATCTCATAAAATCCAAGTTTGTTATTTCCTGCTCTGCTTTCAAAACAAAACACAATAATTTTAGCAGACAATTAAACTCCCTGATTTCCAAGGGAGGCAGGCACACAAATACTTTTGAGGATCTGAGCCCACATGATTATGTAAGGAATTAGTAGGAGGGAATTAACCCAATCACTGGAGCATCCTTTTGGAGAGGATCTCATCCATGCTCAGGGCTGCCATATGGGAACATGTCAGAGCAAAATGTACAACTCAGAAACACTTAAAATTTAAATCAGCAAAGTGCCAAAAAATGTCACAGCATTGCTCCATGTCAGGGCAATATCTAGCCTGACCCCTTTCTATCTCCTGCCTCACCACTGTGCTGCCTGTACTCCAAAAAGCCAGGAAAAAAAAGCCCAACCTTGCACGTACTCCTTCCAAGCACGCGGGACCTCCGTGCAGGACAGCTGCCCATGGACTGGGTGTCCATGCGTTACCCTCTATGCATAGACACAGGCTCTGTGTCAGGGCAAACAGTCCCTGGGCACCCACGAGACATTTGGCAGGAGGACTAGGGGTGCCCCATGCCGAATAGATGCAGGGATTTGGGGACGAGGCAGCACCAGGGCAGGATTTCCACCACCGCAAGGATCTCACATTTCTCCCTCCACCCTGGGGCTGCTCATTAAATATACTGTGATATCAAAACAAAGCTACTTTAAAAACATAAAAATAAGTAGGAGCGAGCAGGCTTTGGGGAAGTAATGGGGAAGGTTGTGGGCCTGATCCTGCTCTTTCTCAGGACACGATAATGAGGAGCACCGGGTGAAGGCAGCTCCGAGGCGGGCTCCTTGATTCCAGCCTGAATGGGACATAAAGGACATCTGGCTCCTTTCCCGTATTTTAATGCTGTCACAGTCGAATTTATCATGCTGAAACCGGTGGAGCTGTTTGCAGGAGTGAGGGCTGTGGCAGCAGCAGACCTGGGAATGCAGAACGCGGACAGTGGGAACCAAACCTCCCTGCCTGGGATGGACGCAGCTCCCAGCACGGCTCTGACAATAAAAGCAAACCTTCCCGGGCAGGCAAAGGCTGCCTCGACTGTCACTTTAATTGAAACCTTCTGCAGTCGTCTACTTCACCTTATGTTTAATGATTCACCTCTTAAGCAGCCCACTTGTACCTTTGTAATCTTCCTGAAGGTTAACTTGTTGATCCTCGAAACTTGTCTGGACAGAGAGAGGCAATTCGCAGGGAGGCTCGGAAGGAAAAAAGTATCAAGTTTTCGGATGAAAAGTGTTTTTATTGAAGCAGAAGGAATGAGAAATGAACTGCAAAATTCAGAAGAGCCGATGAGACTTTGGAAAGAAAAAAGAAAATAAGAAAAAGAAAAAAGAAAAAAAAGTCAATAAAAAAACAGGAGGGGTGGGGGGTAGCAGTTGGGTTTAGTTCCCAGTTCCTGGGAGATGGTTTATTTCTGCTTTATAAGAATCAAAAATATATTTGTCATTTACCAAATTAAATAAAAATAATCTTAGCATTAAATTATTTTTAGGACATTAAGAGTTACATTCTTATGGGTAATAATCTATTTGTAACACTGTAATGGAGTAACTGGCAATTTCATACAGCTTCGGGATCGATTTTTTCCTATTTGCCATGTACCTATGCAAATAAATATCCCATTTGATTCATGTCCATATCGTAGGATCTGCCTGCTTCTTTCTTACTCCTTTAATATTTAATTATTTAAAACAAGGAGAAATCTCACGGGAATTTTTGTCTCAAAAAATAGCTGACTTATTCTTGTCATTTGAGAATAACAGAAAAAAGATGTGAAAATCTAATTCTTTTTAAGTCCTAAAACTGAAACTCAAATAAGGACGAGGGGAAAAAAATCTTAAACCCCAGAAACCAAACTTCCTCCCCTCCCTTTTTACATGAATATTCTGAGTTTTTACTGTAGCTATTCGTAGTCATACCTAAATGTAGTCTATAAATCTACTAATATATTATTTAACACTCTAACTACTGGTATAAAAAATTATAAAATATTCTGTTGGCAATACATTTAATTGAATTCTTTTTAGGGACAGCTTGTTATTGCCAGACATGCTTTTAGAGATAGTACGGAGAAATAAAAGAATTTCAGAAGGCAGTAAAACAAATAATTACTATTTTCACCATTACTTCCAGATACCCTCCTATCCAGTCACTAAATCCTTTAAGTCTAAATCAAAGAGTTTCCATGAACAAAATTGCACAGATCATTTCAAAGAATATAAAAATTACGTCGATGTTTTATTTGAAGAGAGAAATTGAAATTCACTCAGCACTCTACTGGCTGAGACGTCTGGGGAGTTATTAGAGCAAAATCAGAAATAACCCAGGCTAGTTTAGCCTGAACTTTAGAGATCTGTTTCAAAATGATCAGGGTCAATGCAAATCCTTCTTTTAATTACAATGTGCTTGTGCCTGTAAAAGTTTGAGGCATCGTCCTTCTTCTTAGGTTCTCTGCTGCTTTTTAATATCAGAATCTGCAAGATTCTCTGAGGCGTAGGAGTAATAAATAATACTATAAACCATCCAAAGCAAGCACTGCCTTTTGTTCTTTTTATTAGTTTTTTCCCCAACAAAGCAGCTTACACACTGGGTTTGAACTACCTCAGCACAGCTCCTAATCAGAGAAGTATCTGTAGGGGTTAGTGAGGTTTTTTTCATCGTGACATCTGAACGCTGACAGATCTGCTGAAAAGGAAAGAGGTCAGTAGTGCTGCTCAGCCGCGGACCAGGGATTTTCAGCTTCCACAGGTCACACACACGCTTCAGTTTGGTGGGTGCCAGCATGACAAGATCTGGCGACAAGCAAGGAATTGGGCTGGGGATGCTGATCACGTGAAAGCTCTCTCACCATGTCCCCTGCCAGGAGGCTTCTTACCCGGCATAGCCCCACTGAGGCACTGACGGGCTGTGGTCCATAATTGGTTAAAAATCGACTGGGTCCAGGGAGGGGTGGCAGGTAATTATCTGCAGCTTGAAAACTTCAGGGTGAAGTTTCCCTTTTAAATCAAAGATGCAGAACAGATACGGGGCTGTGTGTGCTCAGCGGGATGGGGACAGTCCTTACCCACCTTCCAAGAACTGCTGTTTACGCGCAGCCAGTTTGGGAGATCAGGCAGGAGACAGGCAGATATCTTGCTCCTATGTGGCAAGAAAGTAATTTTTGACAGGCAAGTCTGCACTGTCTCCTGGCAGCAAGCACCAAGCAGATATGCCAGTTATTTGGGCAATTTTGCCGGAATATTTTCCTGAGGGTTGATGTGCACACAGCATGGATGCACGCCCCTCCATCATCGGAGCAGCTCTTCTTGCAGGGTATTCATCCGAGTGTGATTCATTACCCCAAACGGGACATCTGGACACGGCACAGGGGTGACGACGGTCCTCAGGCCGCGTGGGAAGCCGTGGCGTGGCGGCACTGAGGGCCGGTCAGCCACACACCCCTCCACAGCCCCTGGCTGTCCCTCCCTCCATCCATCTCTTCGTCCCTCTGGTCCTGTCCTGCGAGGCACCCTATGCTTCCCCTCCCAGTACCAGCCCAGATGCTGGCAGATGCCAAGTGGTATCTGCAGCCACCTAAAGCCTCTGCACGAGACGTGAAGGGAGTAACACAAATTGGGCCAGGGGCTCGTGGCCGGTGGGCTCAGTGGGAGCCAGGCTGGGCAAGGGTGAGGTACGGTCAAGTGTGCCCAGGCCGTGCTGGGACAGCCAGGTTTTACCACAACATTCAAGTTTTTCCACTTCCAGCCCTTTCCCTTGCAGTAAAGACCGAGTTAGATCACAAACACTCAAATTAAAACAAGAAAAAATAAAAAGAAAGCAAGCGAGAGGAGCCCCGATGAGCATCGCAGCACCCCACTCCCGCCATTCCCATACACCCAGCTGAGCTGCTGCTCCCTCTTCTCCTCCCAGTCAGAGGCCATGCCTCTTCTGATACCCAGGAAAACATTTTGTTCTGCGTTAAAGGCTAAAGCTAACACATGACCAGCGAGAGGCAGCAGTTTGTTTAGCTCTTGGAGTTTATTTTAATTGCGGCCTTGTTTTGTAATGAGGACGGCTGCGGCAGGGGGAGCCTGCTGGGATCCAGGGGGCTGTTCCAGAGGAGTTTCCTTATCAATAAAAAGAAGTCTCGACTATTTAAACTAACAACAACTGCAGGGCATGCATGCTCAGCTGCTTTGTTTTCTGGGAAGTTAAACTGTACACATTTGCTTATTAAGGAACTTCAGTGGATCACAGGTCCCCTCCAAGTGCCACCTTTCACATCCCCAACCTCCACCAGGGAGCAATGAAGACAAGAGAGACGGGCCCCGTGTTCATGCTGGCAGACACAAAACAGCCTGGTAAACCTTAGCAGTTTGTTATGATGATGCATGAAAAAAAGGAGGAAAAAAAGTAAAATCATGTGATTTTTATGCAAATCAGATGAATTGGACGGTTAAAAAACCCCTAAATGTCAGGTAGATAAGATCACATACACCTAGAGCAGTGTCATGATGTTCTCTGTACATTACATTCATACTGGAAACCAAAACGTGCTACAGAAATCAGACACCCACAAAAAGCTCTGAGATTGCAGAGAACAGGTTCCTGCAAAGCACCGGCCTCTGACACAAAAAAAAAAAAAAANAGTAGGTTAGATTAGAAAACAAGATAGTTGAATTCAGGCAGGGACTCAGCTGTCCCCGCGCAGCCTGGCCTCACTGCATTCGCATTAATATGCACAAAACTCCTTTTAAGTAACGTTCATGCGGCTGCACCCAGCTCCGAAACGGGCAGGCTGTTCCTGAAACCCATCCTCAAGGGCCACGGGGAAGGGGAGAGGTTCACAGGCCCTCTCCTGTCAGGCTAAACTTTTCTCTCTTAGACACATTTTTTTTTTCCCCTTTAAAAGTCCTGGCAGCTATTTTTGTGTGAGGATGGGGAAGTCTTATGGCCTGAAGGAGTTAATTTCAAAAGAAAAAATTACAGTGGGGTACTGTTTATTTAAGCAGTGTTTTGTAGAAGACAAGGCACTTCTTTCCAGGGGTGCAGATCACCTGGGAAAAATATGCACTGGCCTCGATATACCATAAAAACCTGCTCTGTGTCCCCTGGAGGGAAATGACCCAAACCCGGGGACTCCCCTCGCTGCCAAGCAGAACCTCCAGATTCGAGGCCCTTCAACGTCCAACTGCAGCTCCCAAGGATGGCTGAATAATTTCACACTGCTCTATGCCCTGCACGCCAGCACACAGGCAGAGGGGTTGCTTTTCATCCCAGGAGCTTTGCCAGGGGAGGACATGAAGCTGGAGAGGGACAGCCCGTGAGAGGGGTGCAAGGCACCTGTGGCAATGCCCAGCACTGCTCCTGCCCCTGCTCCTGCTCCTTGGAGCCGCTCCAGCATGACCAGAAAAACCCCTGCCAGCTCCAAGGTGGACTATTTCTCAGCAGCATCGCCCCTGCTCCAGCGTTGCCACCGCTTTGCAGGGTGGCACTTGAGGGTTCAAACCCTTGCCTGAGTGAGCAGCTCTCTGCAGCACAGAGGGTGTTTTTGACGGAGGGGTGCATGGAGCTGGCCCCCCCAGCGGGGTTGCCACAGCCTCCCACGGGCAGGGCCGAGCTGCTGCTCCTCCACGTGCCACACAGGCGCCTCGTGGGTGTGCAGCAGCCACGCCGAGCCCCGGCCGCGGAGAAACCTCCCACAGCTGACATGGGGGCTGCTGGTGGCTTTGCACACTCCCAGCAGTGACTCTCCCCACCATGGGGCCACCGTTCTCCCCAGAGAGAAGCCATTTGCTGTCAGCTTGCAGAGGCAGGGGAAGCTGTCCCACAGAGACACTGCCGACCCAGCAGCCACCACCGCTGCCAGCGGCTGCCGCGCTGGTCGCCAGAGCTGGGACAGGCAAAGGAAGAAGGCAAAGGAAGTGGGTGACAAGGCCTCACTCAGACACGATCCCTCTGGCCGATGGTAGGAGAAGGATCCCAGGGAAATGACTCCATCCCCAGCTCCCTAAAGTCTCCAGCGAGGCACCACAGGGACCACTGCTGCTTTTGGGGGCAGCAGGAAGCAGTGGGGAGTAGAGGTGGGTGGCAAGAACCCTTGGGTAGCTGCGCATAGGCCCTGAGCGACAGAGGGAGTAGGAGAAGAAGGTATGACACTGGAGCAGAAAGGCCAAAAACTCAGCAAAGGTGCCCAGGCCGCCCAGTTCCCAGTCCGAAAGGGATGCTGCCGGCTGCTCCCTATGTCCCTGTAACGAGGTAGGTTAGGATGGAAACTCTGATGCAAGCCCAGCTTGGCTGCGGCCAGACAGAGTGAGAAATCTCCCCCGTAAGAGTGCTACTTGAACGGAAGCTGCGCTCGACCTCGGGTCTCCACCAAAAATCCCCCAAGCGGCAGCCCTCTCGCTGCTGCTCCCGAGCGTCCCGCGGGCGCTGGGCTCGCCGGGCTCCGGCTAAAGCGAAAGCGTCACACGCTGCAGAGGAATGACAAACAGAGCAGATCTGTCGCCCCCAACAACCCCCTTCCTTTGGATTTCATTGCTGGAGAAAAAGAAAAAAAACCAAATTAAAATCCCGGCGCCGAGTTGCTACTCTCGGGTCTGTCCCTCCTTCGGTCACTTGCAGACCCGGGAGCCCCCTCCCTGCCCGGGGCCGGGATCGGAGTCGCACAAGTCACACGGCTCCAGCTGCACTCGCTCCCTGGGAATGCCAGATTGCATTTTAACTACAGGAGAGCCGTCTCTCCAGCATATCTGTACCACCTCAAGTGTCTCGGGAGTACCATCCCTGTCTTGCCACCGGGCTATTTTTAATAACGAGTCGTATTAACAGAAGGGCTTTCTTCCTAATTTATTACCACCGCCCCCCACTAACCTCCTTGCTTTAAAGTGTTTCGGTTCAAGAGCTCAGCTGAGAAATCAAAATAAAGGCAGCACCCGGGGACTTTGCGTCCAAGGTGGCCGCTCCGTGGGCTCGCCAGTGCTGGAATCAGTAGCTCCGAGCAATTGCACCAGGAGACCGAGGGCACCGTGACCTGCGGTGGTTATTCTCGTAAACAAATTTCTATTAATCACCAGGGCCCGGGAATGCCTTCACAGCCCAGAGCGTGCCTTCCCCTGCTCCCCCCAGCCCGACCGGCAGCTCGCAGCCCAAAAACCCGACCGGGAAAGCAAAATGAGCGATCTGAACCACCCCCAAACCCAACCCTTGCTGCAGGCCCCCAAGAAATAAACACGCGAGGCTGGGGGACAGACGCAAGAAATCTCCACGGATTTACATCCAGGGAGCTACGTTTCCGTAGACGAGCGGGGAAGGTTGGGGTGACAGGTCTCCTCCCTCTGCATCCCCTGCAAAACCCACCCGAGACACTGATTGCCAAGGCTTTGCATTATTCCCTCCCCCCCCAGCAAAGGCCTTTGCCCAGCAAGAGGCAAAAAGTGGAGAAATAAAAACCCTTTCCAGAAAAACCAAAGCGATTTTGCATCCCCAGCACAGTCCAACAATTCCATACAAGCAGAATATTTATAGACTTACAGGTCATTTTGCAACAACAACAAAACAGCTACACAGAATTAACCCACCACTTGAGAGTCCTGGAAAGGAAAAGAGAACACGGATGGAAAAAAAATAAAAGAAGAGAAAATCATCAAAATCTCCTTTTTTTTTTTTTTTTTTTTTGTGTGGGGAAACCCCCCAAAAAAAAAAAAAAAAAAAAAAAAAAAAAATAAAAAAAAAAAAAAAAAAAAAAAATGGGAGGAGGGGGGGGAAGT
>VZTF01002402.1:896640-913808 GCA_013397755.1 Cnemophilus loriae
TTTTTTTTTCCCTCCTCTTTCCCTCCCTGCCCCGCTCCGACGCTTGGCGCGGAGCCGCCTCTATATATTTCTACTCATTTTTTTTTCTCTCCCTCCTCTTTCCTTCCCCCCCCTTTCCCGCTGCAGGTGCCCTTTATTTTTTTTTTTTTAATTACTATTATTATTATCATCTCAATTTAATTTTTTTCCTTGTCTTATTTATTTATTTATTTAATTTACATACATATCTCCCCTCTTCCCTTGCCCACTGTCAGGAGAGAAAAACTGGGGAAATAGGGGTGCCTGCGTGTCTTTAACGCCGGGAGCGTGTATAAGGGGAGGGGAGCGGGGTGGNAAGGGGAGGGGAGCGGGGTGGGTGGGGGTGTCTCCCGTCGCCGTCCTCTCCCGGGGATTATCGGTTATCTGGGATTATTGGCTTTCCCGCACGCGTGACGGCCGGATGGGGACGGGGGGGACGGCGGCGGCTCCTCTCTGCACCTGCAGCCTCTCCGCGGGCGCAGGACGGCGGCGAGCGCTGGCGGCCGCCGGGCTTGTGGCGTGACTCGGGGTCCGCTCTCAATGGCTGGATCCTTCGGTCGGAGTGTGTTATTTTTTTGCCCTTTTTTTTGTTTTGTTTTGTTTTGGTTGGGGTTTTTTGGTTTTTTTTTTTTTCATTTTTCTCTCTTTTTTTTTGGTGTGAGCGTGTTGTGTCGCTGTTGTCGTTTCGCCGCCGCACGAAGCCGCCGCGGAGCGGGGCTGGCGGGAGCTTTGGCGGCACCGGGCACCGGCCTTTCCGCGTCAGTCCCCCTTTCTCGCTATTTCTGTTATTAAAGCATTATTATCGTTATTCCGTCCCCGGTGCAACCGCGAAAGGGCTGGTGCGTTTTGCAACCTGTGGCGGGGCTGCGCCGTGATCTATCAAGCCCCGGGCTAAGAGCGGGCGGTGATGGAGAAGACCTGCGGCATTTCCCTGCCCGGGGAAGGGGGGAGCCCGCGGGGAGGCTCGGCCGCCGCCGGCTGCCGGCCCCAGAGCACCGCGGAGCGCTGGTCCGGGGCGGCGGGGACCGCGCTCGCCTCGACGGTGCGTGCGGGGCGGCTGCCGGCTGGGAACCCAACCGCGATGCAAAACTCGGGAAGGGGCAAAAGTGGATGAAGCGACTCTGAATATCACGCGTAGGGCTGAAAATAATAACACCACCACCACCACCACCCGCGGGGAGGAGCGGGGGTCCCCCGCCGGGAGGAAGGCGGCGGGCGGGGGAAGCGGAGCGTAGCCGTGCGAGGGACGGGGTCCGGGGCGCGATGCGTGCGGAGCCCCCCGCTGCCCCCAGCGCAGCCCTTCCCATCTGTTTACTACCGCGGCGGACTTGGCGCGGAGACAGGCGCTCGTAAATCTGCCTCCGGCAGCCGCGGGGCTGGCCCCCGGCCACACGCTATTCTTGGAGCGAGCGGCCGCGGGGAGCCGCGCAACCCCCGCGCCGCTGCGCCCCCGAAACCGCCCAGAGCGGGCGGGGAAGAGAGAGCGCTGGTTGTTTTGGTTCGTTGGGGTTTTTTTATTTTTTTTATTAGATGCGTGTTCTTGTGTGCGCAAATTTTTTTAAATTTTTTTTTTTTTTAAGCTCCCCCTCCCCCTCTTTAAAAATAAAAGGCAAAACAAAACCGAAAAAGCCCAACTTTGTTATGAAAACTTTCGTGGTCGGACGGCAGCGACCTCTCCCGGCCGCCCCCCCCTCCCCGCCGTCCCCCCCGCCTGTAGTTTGCAAAGTCACAGTATGAAATGTTATGAAATCGCCTCTTGGGAAGGAGGGAAACAGAAAGCAAGGCGTTTGTTTAGAAAAATCCGCGGCAGCCTCTCAGATGTGCCTAAAAAGCTGCCTTTGACCCCCCTGTTGCATTTCCAGGGAAGAGGCAAATCTGGACTTAAAATCATGAGTCAGAATCAACAAAAACAAACCCGTCCCCGGTTAGTTTTTTCCACTGACTTCAGAAGGCGCAGGATCAGTGCGAAGGGAGGCTGGGGACAGACGGATGAGGCTCAGTGAGAAGCTGCTACATTGGTCCGACATCTCTCTCTGGGGCCAAATTCCTACTTGTGCCAGTGGAAGTGTCAGCAGGGCCGGGTTTGAGATCAGGCCCTTACTCAGTCTGGGAATCTTACGGATTCCTCTCCCGAGCTTTTAAATGCTTTAAAAATTATTATTTGCTGTACTGTTTCAAGGATTTAAAGGATAAGAGCTTTAGGAGCAAATGCAGGCTCCTTCCTCCAGTCCTTGAGGAGGTTACAGTTCAAAAATTGCTCTAAAAATATTTTAGGGGAATCCTCTCTTTATACATGCATGGAGAGGCAGAACCAGAGATTCTGTTGTTTTCTCCTAAGGGTAGGATTGCAGGTTTAAAAACTTGCATTATAGATGGCAAATATTTTGCCCCACGAAACACTATCACCAAGCCATTAAAATATTCACAGCGTGTCTAGAAATTTTCCAGAAGAACGGATTATTACATTGTTCCGGTAAGAAAAGAGTTCATCTCTTGATGTTCAACTTTGATTGGCAAAACAGATCAAAGATCTCTCGAGATGCATTTCAATTTCCAATCCCCCTCAGTTCTGACCGTCTGAGTCAATATTGGGAGAGGAAGTGGAGGTTAACTGGTTAGTTATTGTTGAGAAGGAAGAAGTTGGAATGAGAAGTGATTCTTACAAATCCCACCCCAAAAACAAAACAACAAAAAAAATCCGTCAAAAGTCTTTGTGACACTTTTCAGACATCCCTGTTTGCACTGCGGGGAGGATTCAGCCGGCTGTCGGATGGTACGAAAATAAACCTAGCAGAAACATTAAGTTTTTCAAAACAAGGCTGGAAAAGCTCATAAAAATAATGTTGCTCAGACGCGTTTTAAGAGAAACAGAATTACATCGACAAAATTATATGTTTTCCAGGTTTGGTTGGGGTGTTTTATTTTCCAAGGGGAAAAATTGCTCCTGCAGCAAAGCGAACTGGTGCCATCTAGTGTCACCGCTCGCCTCTCCGCGCGGGGCTGGCAGGGCCGGCAGCCTCGGGAGAGTGGGAACATGTTTATTAACTGCTCGTTAAAAAAAAGAAAAAAAAAAAATGCTTGCCAGCTTGGAGGAAGGTGGCAGAGGAAACTCTGGATGCCACTGAACTTACTTAAGGAGCCTAATTGGAAACAACCGAGTGCTTATTAAAGTCACTGACATTTCCATATGGAGTTCTCTCTGGGTCTGGTCATGAAATCACATGTGAAAATCTTTCCGAGTTGTGGTGTTAATCTGCCCTTGAATTTTTGCCTAATTTAGGATGTATTGTAAAGCTATGCTTTTTTTTTTCTTTCTTTTTTTCTTGCTTTTTTTTTTCTGTCAGGGAAAGCTTTCAGCCTCCAACTGCAGCAGCCCAATGTGAATTTGTAGGAATAGTGTTTGGAGCACTTTTTTTTTCTTAGTGAACAATAACGTTATCCTCAAAACCCCATACAAATACAGGTGGTAAAACTTTGTGTGCCAGTCCTGTGTGGTAGGACTGTCCTCTCATTTTATTTGGATTCTCCATGAAAGGGAAAACATTTTTATAAAGTCTGTGATGAATAAAATGAACCTCTAACCAGTAGGCGCATTTCTCAATGCGCAGCTTACGTACCTTTATATATTTATGGTGTTAAGGTTGAAGAACCATTTCATGCCTGTCTTAGTCCATGTGCTGTAATACCTGGGCTGGGAACTTCACTCAGCGAGCTTTTACTGGTTCAGCTGGAGCCTGAAATGTTGTTTTCACGTTTCTGAGAAGTTGGTAAAATCTAAATTTGGTGGAAAGCTGCTCGTGTGCTCATAACCTCTTGCTCCATTTTATAGTAGCATGGGAGTCTATAAACGGGAGTCTTGTATGCCGAGTGCCTGTATTCTTCTCTAGATCTATTTTTAAACCATTCTTCTGTTTGGCAAAAAGTGACACTTGGTTTCCATGTTTACAGCAGGCATTGGCAAACCTCAGGAGTTCACAGTTTGCTGGTTGGTTAGATCAGTATCCAAAAGTCAGCATCTGACCAGTAAGCTCCTTCAGACTGTAAATTTAGACTGCAAATGTAGTCCTCCTTTTTCCTTTTTATTTTTTTTTCCTCTTTAAAATCCAAGCTAGATCTTATGTGTTCTCATCCTTGCAGGATGCTGGCAGCCAAAAGACACACACCCCTAAATTGGAGCAACTGTGTCGTCTTCAGGACTGCTTTAAAACCCCAGGAATCTCAGTGGAGCTTTCCATCTAAACCAGAGGGAGAACTAGGGGCATTTGGGAGAGGGGTGGGAAATTTTTGATCTATATCGTTTTCCTTACCCTCTTTCTCCTGGTCAGTTGCTGCCTTTGGGCTGTGTGGTGGGCACCCGTGGGGAATGTTGGATCCCTGTTTATGGAGGAGAGAGCTTAGGACAAGCTGTAGGACAGGGGGTTCTGAATGGGTCCTGAAGAAGGTGTCCTGTAGGACTAGGTACTCTCTGAAATGCATCTCTTTAAATCTGATTGGCTAAATATAGGGGCAAGGGGGTGTCTCTGCCCTGGCCAAGGCACCCCAAGCTGTGCATGTGTTTCATCCTATCCAGGCGGGATGCCAGAGCAGTTCCTTGCTGCCAGAAGGAGCTGTGCCACCCTCAGCCCCAGGAGTACAGAGACAGGGAGGGTCAGGTGCCAGCTGGTAATTTTGTGTCCCACTGTGGGGTAGGGATGATCAGACACCTCCTCGGAGCCCAGCGGAGCCAGGGACCCAGCTCAGCTGCTGGAGACACCCGGCTCCGGCTGCACCCTGCTGTCGGGTCGGCATCTCGATGCAGGGTTCAGTGTTGGCAGGGCACAGAGTCCGTCTTCTGTTGTCTGGAGTAGCTCCCTAGATTTCAGCCAGGACACATGGTTCCTGCCTTCCCTTGAAAAATTAATGTGCCAGATTGCTTGGGGTCGTTTGAAATGCTGAGGAAGGCTCGACTCCTTGCTTCCCAAGGGCACGCGCTGCCTCTGCCTCACAGCCAGAGCTTGGCTCCGTAGAGGGCAGGGGAGTCCTCTTTAGTAGGAAAACATTGGAGGCAGTTTTAGCGTGCTTACCCCCTCCCTCCTCTGCATTTTCTATTGCAAAGACCAAAACAATGTGGAGACTTGAGCTGGGCCAGCTTTCAAGGGCAATCCTTTAAACCCTCTTTTGAAGTATGAACTATAAAGTTCCCTGCGGCGCTCGAGAAAATATGCAGTTTTCCTGGTTCCAAATGCTGATAATAAACCCATCCAGATAATGTATTGCATTTCCTAGAAACATTTGTTTGCTGGCAGGAAATTGGATCAGATTGAGGCCGCTCGATAGAGCGAGTGCAATCCGCTCATGGAAGAGTACGGTGGAAAATACAACAGAGCTTGCACCAGTGATGCTGCTTTTGATCTGTGCTGGTGCTGTGGACTTCTCTCAGTCTCTTCTTGGGTTATTATTAACCCAGCCATGTTTTGGCCTGGACACTAACCAGAAGCTACTAAACTAATAAAACTCTGCTGTGACAGCTAAAGGACACTTGGTGCCCCTGGATTGCATGGTATTAGAAAGCTGAGCTGGGCTCTCATACACCCCCAGCCAAAAGCATCTTCTTCACCGTGGCATGTAGCACCCGTGGCTGTGCTGGGGGAGCCACCCACACCCCACCTCATTTTCTTGGTTGTCCCCTGATTCCTGCTCAGGAGAAACCAGGCATTCCTTGGCAGGGTGGAGAGGCAGCTGGCAGCACGCCGTGGCAGGCAGTGGGGATGTTCCCATGGGGCTGGGACCCTGCAGGGTGCAGGGACTGGGGAGGAGGAGGGCAGGATGGAGCTTCCCCTGGGCGGGCAGTTTCAGAACACTGTGTGGGATGAGACTGTGGGGAAGGAAGACTTCACCCAGCCACCCCTCTAAGATGCTGTGAGTGAGTCGGCGCTTCGGGCTCTGGAGGGGTAGGAGACTGGGGCCCAGGGAGGGGGAGTGTTTGGTGCCCTCCTCCCTGGCTATACGATTGGGGGTGGGAGAAGGGTTAAGACCACGGGGTATCGCCATGTAAAGAAGGATAGGGGAGCAAGGAGTTCCCTCCTGTGCACAGAGTGGGAGGAGGATGGATGAAAAGGGATTCCCTCTAACTGGGAGAGTAGAAGAATGGAGAGGCATGGCAGAAAAATGGATTGGAAGTTCTGGTTCTCCCCTCTGCCCTAGGGCAAGTGAGCAAAGAGGGTCTCCCCTTTGCATGGGGTTGAGCTGAAAGAGGTTCCCCCACACGAAGGTGCACCCTCCCTATGCTCACCGAGCTGCAGGGAAGGCAGAGCCAGCACTGGGCTCCTTTCCAGGAATGGGTTTTCTCGGGGAGGTGCCGGCAGGGAAGGGCTGTTCCCTGAACCGCTGGGGCAGACCCATTGCCTTCCTGGAAGGCAACAGCAGTGACTGTCCCGTGTAGCCACCCCCAAAATGGGCCCTGTGCCTATTCCAAACCTTCCTCTATGGGCACAGCCAGCCCTGGCACACAGCCTCGAGCACTGCTGGAGAGCCCACACCTGCAAGGTACTGGACAGGAAAACTGGAGGGGGGTTGTGGGATGATGCTCTGGCCCCAGCTGAGCCTGGAGCAGCCTCATGGGATTTGAGGGGGGTTTGGATGGCAAAGACCGTGCTTGGCTGCAGTGTTTTGGTTCTGTTTCCCATCACTGGTCTCTGGTCTTTGTTGCTGTCCCATTCTCTCTGGTCTGAGTATCCTCCCATGCTGGGGTACAGAGCTGGTGCTGTGCAGGGACTGGAAGTGACAGGGTTAACCCAGCTCAGCACAGCGAGGGGAAGGAAAGTCCCTTTCCCTTTGCATGCCCACATCCTGCAGCCGGGAGCTGCTTGGGATGCACCTGCCAAGCTCTTGGGGCTGTGGGTGTTGCAGCAGCGCTGTGCAGGGAGGGATACTTTGGAAGGGTGGGGAGAGGGCTGTGCTGGGGTCTAGCTCTGGAAGACAAGCTGGGTGTCCCCCTGGCAGTGCTATGCCCTCACTGTGGATAAGGGGATTTGGTGACAGTAGCAGCTTCTCACGATACTCACAAGTACAGAGTTCATCTCGCTGTTTGTAACTTTGCTGGATTACAAGTGGGTCACCTCCTCACCTCTGTGACACTGAGGTGACTCCCTGGAGCCTGGCAGAGTATGTCTGCCACTGTGGCTGAGGTTGGGGTGCCAGCCAGCTGCCCCAAGCGTGCACATCTGCTCATGTGGACGCAGGGGTGTGTGCTGGGCTCCTTGCAGAATGCTGCGAGTCGTTTGGCTTGCAATTGACGGTAGTGAGTGGCTGGCAGTGAGCATGTACAGAAAGGTCAGAGTCTGCAGTATTTGGGAAATGAGTCATTTTTTGTATGTGCATAAAGTTTTAAGCTGGCCAGGCTCAGAGTGGCTCTGAAGATTTGTGTTTGATGGCTGGAATAAAGCCATAAGGCACCCTCTGGGTTTTGTGCGTGATACCTTGCCTTAAATCTCATCTCTTCATCTCGGTGGCTCTGGGGATGGGAGGGGAGCTTGGGCTCCAGACCTGCACATCTCCCACAAGGGAGAGGGAAGGCAACACTTGTCCTCACAGGGATGATTGGGCTTCTTGCAATTGCCTGGCGGTCTTAACAGTCTGGGGGTTGGTCCTCAAAATAGTGTGATGAAGCTCTTGGGGTTTGTTGGCTCACTTATTTATTGTGCTTCTACCTGCTGAGGCAACTGCCTGACGACCTTCTTCCTGCATTGGTGCCAAGTCAGTTGGGTTTGGTTTTAAGTAAATTTTGGAGGATTAGTATGAGTTCCGGAAGGCAATTAACTCCTGGGTTTCCTTGCTGTTCTGTCCCAGCTACGTTGATGGTGAAGCCAGTGCCTGGAGACACAGCTTGTGGTTTAAGGGAAGGCTTTGGCAGCAGCAAGGGGAAGGGACATTTGTTCTGCATTCTCATTGTCTCCACCACTGCTTCCTATGCAGTCCTGGCCAAGTCACTTTGGTACTTGACACCTATATCCTCCAAATCTGTTCAACAATCCCGTCCCAGGGCGTTTTTACCAGTGGCTGGAGCATGTGCATTTCTGAGCAGAGTGGCAGCAGATGTTTGTGTGTATGTCATACCTGTTAACAAGCTGCTGGGAATGTGGCATGGGTGTTGAATGTGGCACCGGACAGGAATTCAGTCTTGGCAGGGAAGAGTTATCTCCGAAAGAAGTGGTGAGAAAATTCTCCCTTGACTTCCCTTCCCCGCCTGCCTTTAAGTTCCTGAGTCATGGAAATGAAAATCTTCTTGGCATACGCCCATGGTTTGGGCTAGAGGGTGTGGAAGAAGCTATGATTGGATTCTCAAAGCCTGTGATTGTGATAAGAATGTACTGTACCGGAAGAAACAAATGTTAACCTTACTGGAGAGTAGAAGGTTTGTTATCTCTAGCTTTTATCCAACTGATACTTGAGCGAAACAGCAGCCTTGTGACCTGCCATGGCCAATTCATAATTACCAGCTAATGTGGTGTTTGTTTTCTTGTGCTTTATTTGTAGGTTTGAAAGAAATTTTTGGACTGTGAATTGAGGCATTGGGTATGTAAATTAAAATTTTGTGCTTTCCCTCCTAACCTCCTTCCCCCTTTCCTTAATGAAATGTTTCGTTAGACCCAGCTGGAATTTGTTTTCAGGAGAGCAGATGCTCTGTAGAAACTACTGTACGTTCATGTGCCACTGGGGAAGGAGGAGTCAGGATTATGGGAGGGAGTTGATCACAGAAGAATTTGACACTGATGATGCACATTCCAGCCCAAACCTCAGGGAGATGTGAGCCATCCTGGGTGCTGGTTGGGAAGACACCTCTGAGATGGGTCAACAGGTGTTATGTTGGGGGAAGGCTTCATGTTCCTCGACTAACCAAAACCTTCCTCGTGGGGAGGGACTGGGCCATGGTGTGGGTAGCAGCCCAGCAGGTTAGATGAGTTCTACGCCTCAACACTTAATTGGGAAACTGTTGACAGGTCTTCTCCAGAGTGGCCACCACTTGGGAGTAGGAAAGTAGTTTCCTGGGTGAGGGGTGGTGTTCCACTGTGGGCTGGATTTTCCAGATGTTGAAATCATTCAACTTCAGTTGGGACCTTAAAGCTTGTTTTGATTGCTGTGGCTGTATTTACAGCCAGACATCACACAGGTGAGGAGGATGGCTCCTGAGAGAGGTTGGAAGGCTTGAAGCTACGTTGGAAGCTTTGTGGAGATGAACCTGAGTGGGCGGAGTTGGCTGGAGTGGGGCTGCCATGGGTGAGATAGGGAGAAAGAGGAGATGGTTGGCTAATGCTCAGGAGGGTCTGATTGCCTTCACCCACCAGCTTGATGGGTGGGATGAGACATGCCAGGTCTCGCTATCGGCCCAGGGACTTCGCTAGGCAGCCTGGCAAGAGCTTGGTGTGGTGCAGGTCTGTTTGCCTTGGGACCAAGGAGCTGGTGCTGCCCCTACCAGGAGCAATTGGCCATCTGAGCATGTCCCAGAGCAGCAGCCGTCTCTTCCCTGGGTTTAGGGTACTTGCCTGGCTGTTCTCCATTCTCATCTTCCTCTGATGCTTCTGTCTCACAGACTCAAGATGGCCTCGCCGGCAGACAGCTGCATCCAGTTCACCCGCCACGCGAGCGATGTCCTCCTCAATCTCAACCGCCTTAGAAGCCGGGATATCTTGACTGATGTTGTCATCATCGTGAACCGGGAGCAGTTTAGAGCCCACAAAACAGTCCTGATGGCCTGCAGGTGAGAGCAGGGTCCTTCCCTGCCTCCCTCCTTGCTCCCTCAGCTTTTGGCCTCCAGAAGCACTGCTGCAGTCCTGTGGGGGCTTGTGGGATTCACAGGGAAACAGAGGCAGAGAAGCAGAACTGAAAGGGGCTGCCAAGAAATTTGCACCTGTAACCGGATTAGAGCTGAGACCGCTTCCCTCCAGTGTGCTGCCCTCACCTCTCTCCTTGTGTGCTCACATCTGCCCACACACAGCCCATGGAGACCAACGGGAGCACAGCAGATGTGAGGCACATCCCTGAAGGCAAAGCACAAATGTGCCACGGGGAGAGGAGAGGGAGGGCTGAATGCTCAGTGGGGTGAGCGAATCCTCTGTGACCGAGGTGTCCCTTGCCACTGCTATTTTTAGAGCTATTCCTTCCTGGCTCCCAGACTGCTGGCTGCACCCACCTTAGTTGATTAATTTTTTCTTTTTTTTTTTTTAAAGCCTGATAGGGTCCGAAACCCCTTTCCAGCTCTTAAGATTGCTGGAATTGCTTCTTGGTGAATGCTAATTAATATCCCACCATTGCCCAGTTGAATTACAGCAAATGCCTTCCAGGTTCTCTTGCTGACATGGTACAAAGATTTCAAAAATCCAAGCTTTGACTATTAAAATGTCTGAAAAATGTATCGCCAACATTTCTCCGATTATTATTTTTCTGGTTTAAGACTGTGTGTGGATGCCCTGAGAGGCTTCTGAAAGACATGAGTCATAGTGGTAAGGCGATGGTGGTGAGAACAACAATGGAAAAAAAACAAAAAAGCTGGGGAATTACTAAGTGGAGGCAGTGGGGGAGTTGTTGAGCAGGTGAGATCTAAAAGCAGGCTGTTCCAGTTGGGAAAAGTGCAGTGTAGAAGACGCTTACTAAGCTGAGAAACCAAGCTTGATAATAAGGGGGAAGCTCAGGGAATTCTGTAATTGCCTCCTTCTCCTCCCTTCCCATTCACGAACCCCTCTGTACTCAGGGATTTCATACAAATTCTCCCTTTTTTTCCTTTGAATTGTCATAACACTTGTCCTCTCTACTGTCTCCCCCTGCAGTGGCCTCTTCTACAGCATCTTCACTGACCAGCTCAAGTGCAACTTGAATGTCATCAACCTGGACCCTGAAATTAACCCTGAGGGGTTTTGCATCCTCTTGGACTTCATGTACACCTCCCGCCTGAACTTGAGGGAGAACAATATCATGGCTGTGATGGCCACAGCACTCTACCTGCAGATGGAGCACGTGGTTGACACCTGCCGAAGGTTTGTCAAGTCTAGGTGAGTGCTGTTGGTGAACTTCAAAGAGCCGGGGACTGTGTGTTTGGGTGGGCAGGGGAAGAACTGACAAAGTATCTGCAAATGTATCTTTACGGACTGAAAATGACTTTGTCTCCCTCCTGTTTTCCCTGACTCCAGTGAAGCAGAGATGGTGTCTGCTGTGAAGACCCCAAGGGAAGAGTTTTTGGCTGGACGGATGCTGGGCCACCCAGAGGTGATGGCTTATCGGAGCAGAGATGTCTCGGAGAACGGCATGCCTCTTCAAAACGGGTCCCTCTGCAATGGGAGGGCCTTTGCACCTGGCTTGATCAACAGTTTGTCTGGATCCCCCATTTCCTACCACGGATACAGCCCTCTCCCTCTAAATAGCTTCCTAGTGGATGATGAGTTGCGGGAGATGAGGATGCCTCTCTCTGAACTCTCAAGGACAGGTGCCTTCCCCAAGGAGAGGATCCTGCCGTGCGACAGCTCCAGGACAATCCCCACTGAGTACGTGAGAACCATTACCGACATCTCTGCCAACATGTGCCACGCTACCATCTATGCTCCAAAAGAAGGTGCTGCTGAAGAAGCCAGGAGTGACATGCACTACAGCGTGGCCTCTGGGCCCAAACCTGTCATCCCTTCAATCCGGAACAATCCCTACTTCCCTTGTGATAAAGTGGCCAAAGAGGAGGAGCGGACCTCTTCAGAGGACGAGATCAGCCAGCACTTTGAGCCCACCAACACATCCCTGGACCGCAAGGGACTCATCAGCCCCCAGAGCCCACAGAAGTCAGACTGTCAGCCCAACTCACCAACCGAGTCCAGCAGCAGCAAGAATGCCCGTATAGGTCAGACCTCTGGCTCCCTCTTCACCAAGAGCCCCACAGACCCCAAAGCCTGCAACTGGAAGAAGTACAAGTTCATTGTCCTCAACTCTCTCAACCAGAACACCAAGCAAGACAGTGCTGACCAGAACGAGATTGGAACCCTCTCTCCTCGCACCTATGTGCCCATGTCCACTTGCCAGCAGTCCATGGAGCCGGAGCATCTCAATGTGCAATCCCCCACCAAGATAAGTGTGAATGGTGAAGACTCTACTATCCCACAAGCAAGTAGACTCAACAATATTGTTAACAGGTGAGAAGACTTCTACCCCCCATGACCCTCCCCCCCGAGAAACAGGACTTTCTGCATTGTTGGTGAGGGTTTGGAAGTGTGAAATATCTGTAGCATTGGGCTGGGAAGTCCAGTCATGAGCAGATGGAAGCCCCTGCATTTGGTAGAGGGCTGCCGGTGACATTGAGTGCCCACCGTCTCCACTGTAGTGGTGCCAGCCTGGACTGGCAAAGGAGCTGGGAGCATTGGGTTGTGAATACCTGGGTAACTTTGGCAGCTCTGGATGATTTCTGGAGCCTGGATTTGCCTAGCCTGTGTTCCAGCCAGACTCCCTATGCCTCAAACTTTTTGTTGGCTGTAAGCATTGGAGTGGCCAAAGTACCAGGGAAAAATAGGCTATCCTCTGGACCTGGATGTTCCTAAAGACATTTGAGGTCATTTGGTGATAGGCATCTGAAGGTTTGAGGCTTAAGGACCTGTTGTTGATCAGGGCTATGCTGTGCATCTCACCACAAAGATGTCCCCATAAAATACATCTGCTGCTTGTGTCAGGAGGGGTGCAAACAAGGGTCTGGTATCTCAAGCACAGCAAGAGCCTTCTCACGGCTGTGTACGTTGCTCTTCTTCCACAGGTCCCGGGATGGGTCCCCTCGGAGCAGCGAAGGGCAGTCCCCACTGTACATGCATTCATCGAAGTGCAGCTCCTGTGGCTGCCAGTCTCCACAACATACTGAGATGTGCCTTCATACCCCTGGCTCAAACTTTGGAGAAGAGATGGGGGAAACCCAGTCTGAATACTCTGACTCCAGCTGTGGTGAGTCTTGCATCCTTGGTCATCCTTTTCAACCAGCAGCTGGGGGGCTGTGCAATGTAGGAACCCATCACTGAGTGCCCTGTGATCAAATACACTGTGAGTCAGACCTGTCTCAGATGCTGGTGGGTCCCACAGTGCTTCACAGCCTCCTCTTAACTGGCCAGCTGTGTGCATGCATATGAGGGACACATGCACATGGGAATTGCTTCCTTCCTCCCCTTCCTCAGCACCATACAGATACCTTGTGCAGGGAGTTAGTCACCTGTTGCAAACCTGGCAGGTAAGGACAGGAAGCAAGTGCACCCCACCCCACCAGAACCACAGGAGAACAAGCCTGACAGATGTAATGACCGTAATGGGGATTGGGCAAGCTGGCATGTCTCATGCATCCGTCCTGATATCTTTATTATCAGGGAACCCAGTGTGCACATCTGGGGAAATGCAGATAATGAGGCTTGCAATCTTGTTGCAAAACCCCACAAGCCCAAAGACAGGTATCTGTGCACTCATCTGCCTGTAGCTCAGGGAGGGGGAATGCAGCATTGCCACCTGTAGTGTGGGCAGAGATTCAAGGAGGGAACCTCACTGTGGTAACACTCAACACAACGTTTAAGAGTTGGGCATCCTCCTACTGGGAGAACCTGCCTTGTGATTTGGGTGATGATTGTCTTCCCAAGCTCAAGGCAGACCTCTGTACCTGTACAGGTTAAAGACCTCTAAAGGTGCAAGAGTTGCTCCAGAGCTGAGCATCCTTCAGAGGATGCCTGATGCCTTGAGTGCTTTCACGGACCTCTCTGAAAGATGTCCAGGTGACATGCTAGCCTCTTGGAAGCAGCCTGTGTGTCACTAAAGGAGAGAGGGAGAGCTCTAAACTAGAGCTTGTGATGACTTTGCTCTCTCAAACCACGCATGTTGGCTGTGTGCACAAGGCCAGGAAGTAACAGCACAGTGCAAGCATAACTAAATGTGAACCCCTGCACTTGGCTGCTTGTTCCAACACTTCCTCTGGCTTCCCCTCTCCTCCATCCCAAATCCATCTCATAGCCTATCAAGAAGGTGGCCCATGCACTGTCCATCTGATTGCTCTTCTCTTTGCCCTCCCAGAGAATGGAGCCTTCTTCTGCAATGAATGCGACTGCCGGTTCTCCGAGGAGGCCTCTCTCAAGAGACATTCTCTGCAAGTCCACAGTGACAAGCCCTACAAGTGTGACCGCTGCCAGGCCTCCTTTCGCTATAAGGGGAACCTTGCCAGCCACAAAACCGTCCACACAGGTACAGTGTTGGCTATGGGGACAGCTTTGGGCAGGCTGTGGGTTGGTGAGCATGTGGGTGTTTATGGCTGGGTTTGTGCCAGGTGCAGTATCCTCTGCTCTGTGTCACGAGCTGTCCACGATGGGAAGAGCAAGGCACCTTAGTTGGCACTGCCAGGGAGCCCTTGGACAGAGCACCAAACCCGAGAATGGGGGAGATACCTGCCTTGCAACAGGGGTGGAACTAAACCTCCTTTGCCGTAAAGCACTGGGCACCACTGTTTTTAAAGGTGTCTTGCAAAATTCATAGCTGGGAGCAAATGTGTGGCCTCCAGGTAACTTTGTGGTAGACCTAAGCAAAAAAAAAATTAAAAATAATCAAAAGAACTTTTAGGGAGAAGTCTGAGATTTATTTTTATATCCTAGAAATCCAGGTCACATCTAGCTTGGCATAAACTCTGCTGATGGGAAAATCTGTGAATGGATGGACTCTGTGAATCAGCGCAATGAAAGCTGAGAAAGGAAGAGGATATTAAGGGTTTAGTCATTTGCTGACAAACCTAGGGCTTATTTTATTTCATGCTTTTAATGCTTAACTTGTCAACAGCCAGTTCACGAGCTGGGGAAGAGAAGTCTGGTCTGACGACTCAGTGCTGCTGCACTGAATTAGACCCAAATTCCTGCAGTCTCAGCTGAGCTCCAGGAGGGCTGTGCAGGGGACTGAGACAACACAAGTTCCAGGGCAGGGTTCAAGGGTGAAGGGTGCTTACTGACAGCTGTAGGGAGATGTAGGTGCCAGCTGCTGTCGCAGGGTCAGGAGGAACGATGCTGTTAATCTTTGCTGGCAGAGCTGCCTGACTTCCTCTCTTGCCCTGAAGACTGCAGTTCCCAGTCCAAAAGACAAAAGCTACCTCCTGAGCTTACCCTGCTCTATAGGCACCCTGCCCAATGCTGCTTGTCCACAGCCATCTCCAAAAGGGACAGGAGTCAGGGCTAGTGGTTCATGCTATGGGGTCTGGCACCTGAAGCAACTTAACTCTGGGGAGCACAGTGGATCCTGAGTGCTGACCACACCTGTAGCTAATCCCTCACCCTTTCTTTTGGGCTCTGCAGGAGAAAAGCCGTACCGCTGCAACATCTGCGGGGCACAGTTCAACCGACCAGCCAACCTGAAAACCCACACACGCATCCACTCTGGGGAGAAACCCTACAAGTGTGAGACTTGCGGGGCCAGATTTGTCCAGGTGCGTGTAGCCTCTGGGACCCGCAGAGCCTGAGGAGGTGGGATATGGTTGGATCTTCTGCCCAAGACTGGCAGATCTTTACCACCAAGACTGGTGATGCCTCATGGCAGGGAGGAGGCTGATGAGGGCCCAGCTTGCCACCTTGGGCAGCTCTTCCCATGGCATTGTGGGGTAAATACGGACCTTAAGGTCCAAGGGGGACAATTTGGCTTAGTAAGGAAGCTTGACTGCTGGTTGTTGCTATTCTGCTCCATTTGGTCTTAAGGACTGGAGATACCAGACCTCAGACACATGGCCCTGACTCCCAGCTAGAACCCAATAGACCAAAAAAGATGTCCGGGCAGAACCCCATTCCCACAGGGATACCCTTACTCCCAGTGGGATGCCTTCCTCCCTGAGGCTGTCCTGACAGCCAGAGCTGTCCTGTGCATCCCATAAACTGTGCAGGTGGCCCACCTCCGTGCTCACGTGCTCATTCACACCGGGGAGAAGCCGTACCCTTGTGAGATCTGCGGCACACGCTTCCGGCACCTGCAGACCCTCAAAAGTCACCTTCGAATCCACACAGGAGAGAAACCGTATCATGTGAGTGGCCCTGCTTTTTTTTGGTGGTGGGGAATCTCAGCTTGGGCTGGGAGAGGATGCTGCCAAGCCTAGGGGGCTGGGAAGACACAAGGGCATTCTCACAGGCTGGTTACAGCATCCTAATGCCCTTTGCCAGCCTCATGAGGCCCCACACCTTCACATCCCTGCTTCTCGTGCCCCATTTCCCTCCTGGGCATTAGCTGATGCTGATGTGGTATTTTTTCAGGCGTGGCTGTGTTGGAAACACTGACATGCAGCCCAAGCTGGGTACATCTTAGTTGCTCTTTCCTTCCACCCCATCTGGAAGAAGGTCACACTTCTTCAAATAGCTATGGCTTAAATTACAGCTGCCTGTGGTGTGTGAGGATGGAGGAAAAGAGCAGACAGCCTGGCCTGAGCTCCCCTCTGATGGTGATAATCGCACCCAGCAAGCAGCCTGCCCTGCCTTGCTTGCAGCCCTGTGGGCTCCCAGCTCTTTGCTGGGGCTTTCCTGGCTTTCACCATCTGCTAGAGAGGGAATCCAGGTAGGGGTTGACATCCAAACACCCTGGAGCCATCCAGCTCAACAGAGGACAAAAGCAGCTCTAGAAATAGCCCTGTAGCTGGTTTGATCACCTAGATATGGAGCTTGGTGCTCTGTCTATCAGAGCCAGAGTCATCTCCTGAGGGACTTTTGCCCTTTGTGTGCATCCCATAAACCAATATATGCTGCTGAAACTCTGGGATGTGGTGCCCCCAGGTGCTGCTCCTCCCACGGTGTTTCCACTTTTCCCCTCGTCCACCGGTATAGTGGGTGCAGTGTCCCGGGGTCTCTGGTGGGGAGCTGGCATTCGATGCCCCAAGGGGAAGGACGTGTCCCCTGCCATGGCTTTTCACACCCTCTGCCTTTGCCTGTCACCCCACAGTGTGAGAAGTGCAACCTGCATTTCCGCCACAAAAGCCAGCTGCGGCTCCACCTGCGGCAGAAGCACGGGGCCATCACCAACACCAAGGTGCAGTACCGCATCTCGGCCAGCGAGGTGCCTCCCGAGCTCCCCAAAGCCTGCTGAAGGCACAGGATTTCCCAGGAGGAGGTCGTCTTGGGGAGCATGGGGGGGGGAGAAGCTGTCCAAAGGATACTTGCAACACTTTA